>JBAIZL010000004.1:161609731-161769731 GCA_036971475.1 Prosapia bicincta
ATTAATGTGAAAGATTATTATAACTTCTGGAACAAGTCACTGAATACTTATTTATTAAACTTTAATGCACTAAAATTTACTATGTTCAAATTATTGTCAACAACATTCCATCTGCAATATTCGAGTTCATAAATAATTCACATGTAATACGACAGAAATTGAAGTGCTGCCAGTTAGAATAAATTCAGCAGTAACACAACATAAAAGAACTCCTTACAATAAGTCTAATATTATCTTAACAAACAACATATAGTTGCAATAAAAATATTGGAAACAACCATTACAAAAATAGCTAATAATATATGTTACCTATAAGATTAAACCCTTATGTACATTTCGATGACCATTTCATCATCAACAGAAGGCCTTATTACATATTTACAATCTAACAAAGAAAAAGTTAATCTAGTTGACCTAAATCAAAATTTTATAATAAAACCCTCTGATGACGATGGCATGGTCATCGAAATGAACATGAGAGTTTAATCTTAAGTAACTTGTATGATTATTTTTGGCTTATTGGGGTAGATTCAAATATTCTTTTTGTAATATATTGCACCACTGTGTCCTTGATATTGTATAACATACAATTAATTGCGTTTGTTTCTAGCCGTGTTATGCCTTGTATTTTATAAATTTATTTACAATGCCCGATCCTTGAATTTGCTTTATCTTTAAAAATCAAATAAAAATATATTTTTAATATACTGGCTAAATTGTGCATGAGTAGAAATTCAGTAAACTTGGACGATCCTCAGCGTTCTCGTGCACTGGGTCGGTCCTACTGGTTTCCAAAATGACGAACACGTAACTCTCACCTTTCGATTCAGTTAGGAAATTTTTTTATAATCGAGTACATTTCACCGCCTTTGTTAATATTAAAATATTGTCCTTTTTAGACGCGTTTTATAATAACTGTGTCGATTTAAGTCGACTTACTATTTACGTTTTGAAAATGAAGTTATTTCAAAAAGCGTCAACAAAGGAAAATGATGTAGTGTTATGAGAATCAGAAAAATGTAGTAAAATCGAATATATATAAAATGTAATTTTTTTTCATTCGAATAATTTAAGGTTTTGTTTAATTTGTATTTTAATTTCTATTTACATTTACTTTTATTAACTTCTAGTAAAAACGTCATTCCGAGGTAAGTGAAAGCGTCCAGGAAATGTTGAGCAGAAATATTTAACCTTAATTGGAGCCAGTTAGAATGAATTCAGCAGTAACACAACATAAAGGAACTCCTTACAATAAGTCTAATATTATCTTAACAAACAACATATAGTTGCAATAAAAATATTGGGAACAACCATTACAAAAATAGCTAATAATTAATGCTACCTATAAGATTAAACCCTTATGTACATTTCGATGACCATTTCATCATCAACAGAAGGCCTCATTACATAATTACAATCTAACAAAAAAAAAATTAACCTAGTTGACCTAAATCAAAATTTTATAATAAAACCCTCTGATGACGATGGCATGGTCATCGAAATGAACATGAGAGTTTAATCTTAAGTAACTTGTATGATTATTTTTGGCTTATTGGGGTAGATTCAAATATTCTTTTTGTAATATATTGTACCACTGTGTCCTTGATATTGTATAACATACAGTTAGTTACATTTGTTTCTAGCCATGTTACTGTGTTATGCCTTGTATTTTATAAATTTATTTACAATGCCCGATCCTTGAATTTGCTTTATCTTTGAAAATTAAATAAAAATATATTTCCAAAAAAAATAGTTTCCAAAATTACGAACACGTAACTCTCACCTTTCCATTCAGTTAGGAAATTTGTTTATAATCGAGTACATTTTACCGCCTTTCTTAATATTACAATATTGTCCTTTTTAGACGCGTTTTATAATAACTGTGTCGATTTAAGTCGACTTACTATTTACGTTCTGAAAATAGAGTTATTTCAAAAAGCGTCAACAAAGGAAAATGATGTAGTGTTATGAGAATCAGAAAAATGTAGTAAAATCGAATATATATAAAATGTAATTTTTTTTTATTTGAATAATTTAAGGTTTTGTTTAATTTGTATTTTAATTTCTATTTACATTTACTTTTATTAACGTACATTGTATATATCTAGTAAAAACGTCATTCCGAGATAAGTGAAAACGTCCAGGAAATGTTTAGCAGAAATATTTAACCTTAATTGGAACCTGTGAATGAAAAAGCAATGAAAAATAATAAAACATACTTAAAATACACAACATTTCTCTCTTTCAGCTGGCTTCGCCGCTGACGTATATAACAGCCAATTAGGAGCGGCCTCGAAGATTTATAGTTGCTAAGGGAGGTTCTTAAGTTATAGTGTACATGCACTACAAATTGCGATATAAGTTGATTTAAACGAACGCTACAAACAACAATCATTAAAAGTCAAATAAATTAAATACTAAATTCTTTTCATTCTCTTAAACTGAATGTGTTGTTTCTTATGACAGATAATGGTTTCAAACATGTTTTAATACAATATTTGCTGTCACCAATATGTTTATTTATCTCAGTGGTTGCTTTCTGTAATTTTATATTGTTTTTTTACAATTTTCCATGCAATGAATGTTACTGTTAGGTTATTACTTTTTCTATTCTAACAATTTCTTCACTCAAGGTTAGGCCTATTATATTTTCACCTTTAGTAAATTTTAAAAGTTATCTTTGATTCCTTTTAGTCATCCTTAAAATATCTCTCCCTGGAATTTCTACATATTTATAATGCTTACCTCGGCCGAATCCTTCGTAAGGTATTAAGCAATACGATTCTATCATGGCAGTTAGGTTGTAACTCCACGAAATAACGCATTGTATAAATATTTTCTTTTATAGGCTCGTTTCGTAACTAAACTACACCATTTTCAAAACTTAATTTAGAGCAGGCCTTATGTAAAGGCCAAAATAAGGCCTGAAGCTGTAAACTTCCTTTTTCTTATAAATAGAAGACAATTTACACCTTTTGGTCTCATTGCATAAGTGTGACCGTGATTTATTAGTTATTGAGTGTTGAAGTGATGCTAAATTTGTTATTAGTTTAAAGTCTTTCAAAACTACCCTAATATAGAAACAAACTAGACAATAAAAATTACCTTCTCCAATTATGAAGTTACTTTTAGATCAAGAAGACGACATTCTTTATGTCAAACATTCTCCACACAATTGTAATATCGTTTATTATGCATTCGATATAAGACTAATATTGTATATATTATTTATTATAATATGACATTATAATATAATTATATTTATATTTAATAGTTACCAATGTAGCTGTTTATTACAAAACGTTCCTCCATGTGAAAGAAATATGTTGGTTGTATAGTATTTAACACAAGGGCGATCCATAAAGTAATCTTTGTTTTGAAATCAAAAGTAAACAAGTCAATATATAAATATGTTACTATACACATCTTAAAACTATAACTTTACTTTATCTTTCCACATAGTCGCCAGAGTCAAGCACTTGTCATACCTTGGAACAGGCTTTTAAAATCCCTTTGCGTAAAACACCTGCATCTTACGAATGTAACACAGCCCTCACGTTGTTTTGAAATTCTTTTTCATCAGCTTACCGCTGATATGCAAGCCATTGCTTAAGTACGGGAAGCAGTGAAAGTTACTAGCAGCCAAACCGAACTGTTTGGGGGGGGGGGGGGGCGATGAGTAAAACCGTCCATTTTGATGTTGACCAAAATTTCTTCAAGCTGTGTGAGTGCAAGCGTTGTAATGCTCAAACACCACATCCCAGCAGACCACAACGCTTGTTTTGGGTAGCTCTTTTTAGTTTTTTCAGAGTTATGATCGTACCTCGTGCCATAAAAGCAACAAGTAAGGTAGCCTTAGTATACCAAAAAATTGTAGCCATGACCTTCTTTGCTGATAATATTTGACGAGCTTCCTTCGGCTTGCTTGGTAAAGCGATACGTCCCCACTGCAATGACTGCCGTTTTTATCTCACTATACACGTAGGCCAGGTGAGACTCTCCGCCGGTAACAATACTCTTACAAAATTCTTCTCCTTATAAGTCATAAGAGAAAGAAAGACTAAGACAAAACTCGTTTTTTGTTAATCAGTAGTTTTGTTCCCAACGAGCACGAAACTTGTGGTATCCTAGTTTTTCTGTTACTATCACATATAAAAGACTCCGAGAAAGTCAGGAAAGTTATTGAAATCCTCCGAGATTGTGAAGCGACGGTTCTCAAGAACTTTTTGTTCAGTAGTTCTCCCTGACAAAAGAAGGCCTACAGCAACATCCTTTATCGTGAATGCTTGCTAATCACATCTATTCACAGACTACACTTTACCTGCTGAGTGACGTTTCACCCATGTATATTATGTTGAAAAACCTACCTATATTCTGTAAAAATATTACTGAGCATTTAAATAAGCATTATAGGCGCTTTACTTATTAAAAACGTAAAGTTTTATATCTTATGAGCTGTGTTCAGCAGTAAACATATTATATACAAAAAGTATATAAAGCAATGCAGACTGCAACACATCTTTGCACCAAAACCATTGTTTTTGGCCTTATATCAAGAATAATTAGTTGTAAAATAGTATACTGTAAAATAGTTTAGATGTATAGGAAACTGTGTCAGACTGCGCTGGAGTCCCACGTGTATCGTATACCTTGAAATAAATCTTCTGAAAGTTCTACAACTAATTATAATTTCATATTGCTGCTGTCTGTCAGGAAGATGAATAATTAGCCAATTATTGTAACGCAGTTTTATGAACAGCTCTTATATACGTCAAAGTTAAATGTAAATGTGTTAAAACGTAAATCGAAATACTTTACTGCTATGTTTTACAGGATTAATATGTTCATAGCTTGATCGAGAAGTTTTGTGGAATGTATGAGTATACTTAAATTAGGTAATGCTACTCCTAGTTGCGCATAGTTTGGTAATATATGCTACGCTGTTAACTGTCCAACCTCTAAATATGTATCCAAACAGCTTTTGTTTATGTAAAACAAATCCCATAAAGAATTATTTTTTTTGAGGACAACACATTCCGGTCTCCGTTTATAATCAGCTGTTCTTGAGCTTTCTGGAACGTTTCTAATTTGAATAGGAATTAAAGTAGAGATTGGAAGTTGAAGAGAAGAGTTGAAGAGTCAAGAGAAGTTGAAGGAACAGTGTCGTAAGTTTTGGCTGGTGAGTGTGGGAAGGACTTAGATTCATCTGAGGAATTTCCAAGGAAGTAACCCTTATATCTTAAAACAACGACACATAAGGTAATTTTTTTCAATATTTAAATTTATATGTATTTATTCATTGTAAGTATGCGCACTAGCCACGGCCCGAGGAAGGATACTTGTCAAAATTTCTTTTGAGGGGCGGGGCATTCTAAATTTTTTCCTACCTTTTTGATTCAGAATTCCTACGGTGGTGGGTCAATAAAAAAATAACACTATATTAGACTATAGTTCATTCCCTTTACAAATTCAAGCTTTTGGAAGTATATAAATAACATTTTTTTTTCTTATTTACCTAAACAAAACAACATTTTATTTATTTCTTGAAACTTTAACATTAATATCGCTATGGTAAAATACTTTAAAATTAGTAAAAAAACTGTAAATTCAAATATAGTAACCTTAATATCCTTAGCACGTCAATTTGATGGACCGGAGCTTACTTATGCGGTATTGGACGGTTCGGAGAAGGGAGGTGGACTTTCCCGTTACGTAATTGGTCGGATAGTGTTCCAGGCGTGGCAAGAGCTTTAACGATGTGTAGCCTATATATTGAATGTAAGAGACCGTATGTAGTTAGTCTTGCAGTTATTCCCTCTGAAAATGATTGATTTGCAATCGAAAATGTACATCAGAACTTAAATATTTTTTTTGTGATTTAGGAGGGTTTATACGAGTATATTTATGATAAAAAATCACACAACAGTTCCTACAAGCTATTTTAAATATTTTGTGCACATATCTGAACCGGCATATAGCTTGTTAGGATGAATATAAGGTTAAGTGGCAGCTCCTCGGGTATTCTCTTGAGCCAGTAATGCACCGAGATATGATTTCAGGTGAAGGGGGTGGTAGCTGACTTATACCTAAAACCCTTATACCAATATTTTGAGAGTTAAATACCATTTCTCGTCCATCTAACGTTTAAAATTATACATGAATTGACAACGCAAGAGAATGAAATTTGTTCCTAATATAAACACTATAAATATTTAAAAATTACTCATTTGGTTTAAGTAAATTAAATGTAAACACCACTACAGCGTGGCGTTTATTTAGAAAATCAAGTTATATAAAAAACATATTGGAGATTAACTATTTATACCTATGTTTCTTTAAGCCATTATTTAAGCAAAGAATGATTAGCCATCACCACACAAGGCTTTGAGTTATTTTATTATTACATTTTTAATATTAAAAACCGAGAAATTAATTTTTAGTAAGGAATTTATTTGATTTAAAAGATTATTTCTAAGATCGTTACTTTATGAAATGCCAAACTCTATTTTTCACTTTTCAATAACTTTGGTTGAACTCGGTATATAATTTACCCAACAAAACTAGAGTTGTGATGTTTAAATTATTTGAAATGTTCAGGCAAAGTGTAAAGTTTCCAAGAGCTCTTTGCAAGACGTCACATGTGGTGTTTTGATATAAAGTTCACCATTTGTCGCTAAACCTCTGTTTGTGACAGACGGTTATAGGGCTAGAGGTAAAGCTTGAACTATCAGAAAACTATTCAGTGTTTTGCAACAACATACAATTTTGTATTATTTTTTTTTTTGTGTTGAAGAGCCAATGGCAGACATTTGAGAGTATCACGAAATATAACATGATTGTATTTAAATATTAAAATCATGAATAAATACATTTAACAAATACGTATAATGTCTCTGTTGACATTTCTTGTCTTTAAATATACAAATTTTATCTTGTTTTGTGTACTCTGCGATACTCAAAAAAGACTGAAATAATTTAAACTAAATTTTGACTCGACAAACAATTCACTTCAAAGACGGTTTCATCTATTTTTGGCCTCAGTAACATATCCGCGACCGCAAGAAAAAGGTTGTTTACAGTCAGCTATCTGACGCAAGCGAGGGAGTATTCGCCAACTAGCTATCACCAATCTCAGTCGACATTACCTGTTCCTAATGCCATTGTTTATTAACGAAATATCCACTTGGATCCCATTCAGATTATTATAAGATATGAATTAAATAATCACCTTATTTAAGGTACTTTTTGTGATCTTTTTTTGATCGAGCTGCGCCGTTCGCCAGACCGTGAGTAGAGGTTGTTTGGAATGCCAGCACCCATTCAAGGTGTGACTGCTTTATTTAATGTGAATTTGCGCCGTGAACACAGTTATACCAGTGGTATACAATCACATGTTTAATCAGTCACAAAATAACGCATGAACATAAGGAGTTTTATGATAGCACAATGCAAATGACAAATGATGGAGTAGGAGAGAACTTCCAGAATGCGCCAGGAGTTATTGGTAAAACATTTTTTATCAGACTAATTCTGGGAAATGTTCGATAAAAAACGAAATTTATTCTTAGCTTACTATTCCCTTAGCCTCTGAAGGCTTGTAAAATTAAACTTCTATTTCTCATCCATGCAACTACAATACCCCACAGTAACGGGTGGCAGGCTACATCTAGTATGCTATAAAATTCTTGAAAGCCTAACCTAACTCGACCTAAATGGAAGTTCCAACTCACTCGAACCAATTGTCCACTCATAACTCTCCTTTCCATATATTTACGTAACTCTTTTCGATAGAGTATGATTACTGTAGATAAATTACATAGCAAATAAATCCTAACCCTTTTACCTTGACGACTAAACCTTGTTTAATCAGGTTTCAACTTGTTAAAATACAGTTTAAATAATTCAATGTTGCTGAATTGATCTTCAGTTTCTTTTAGGTTGGACATCGTGGCTTCTAAAGATGTCATAAAATCGATATATCGAAATAATAAAAAAATTTTACCAATTGTATTACTTTTTTGGCCTTCATAGGTCTTGTGCTTGGAGTATCAGTTACCATTGATACTTGATAGAGCAGTTATCTATTGTGCTAGGTGTCAATTTCCAGGGATTCGTAGTAGAACAGTCATCTCTTGGGCTTGGAGTACCAGTTATCCGTGATACTTGTTAGACCAGTTATCTCTTGTGCTTGGTGTGTCAGTTACCCGTGATACTTATTAGAGCAATTATCTCTTGTTCTTGATGTCAGTTACACATGATAATTGTTAGAGCTGTTATTTCTTGTGCTTGGTGGATCAGTTACCCATGATACTTATTAGAACAGTTATATCTTGTGTTTGGTGTATCTGTTACAATGATACTTGTTAGAACAATCATCTCTTGTGCTTGGTGTACCAGTTATATGTGATACTTGTTAGAAAAGTTATCTCTTGTGTTTATTGTTAGTTACTAGTGAACAGTTACTAGTTATAGGAACAGTTATCTCTTGTGCTTTGTGTATCAGTTACCCGTGTTGCTTGTTAGAACAGTTATCTCTTGTGCTTTGTTTATCAGTTATCAGTGATACTTGTTAGAGCAGTTATCTCTTGTGCTTGGTGTCAGTTACATATGATACTTGTTATAGCAGTTGTCTCTTGTCCTTTTTGTATCAGTTACCCGTGGTACTTGTTAGAACAGTTGTTTCCTGTGCTTGGTGTACCACTAACCCGTGATGCTTTTGGTATCCAAAACTTACTTTTGACATTTTACCTTCATACATTCCCTTTGGGTTGTCCATGAAAATATATGTCTTCCGTAATTGTCGAAAACTGTCTGGGGCTGCAATGGTAAAGATATATGCTTTGAATTCGATCTGAAATTCAAACCAGTAATTTCCCCAAACTTAAATATTTCAAGTTAATAAGTTCTAGTATTATACTCAGACGGTGTGGTTATGGTGTTTTAGAGGTGTTATGTACTTGAAAAGATCTAAAAAATATATTTATTCCGTTAATTATTTAAATCTTTTAAATTCTACTTTTATAAACTATTATAAATATAACTAATATAATTCCGCTCAATGAGAGTTACAAATTTAATGTTTTCATCTATTTAAAAGCTGCATTAAAAAAATCTCTTAAGAATTTATAGCAAAAAGAAAGTTTCATTCCTTCGCATACTCAAAAACATTACGTATATATATATATATATATATATATATATATATATATATATATATATATATATATATGTATATATATGTGTATAAAAGAAATAAGACATTAACCATGGAAGTGTTTATTGTAACAATCACTAGTGGTTTCGTAATTTCCTTATTATAAGCAGTGAACTTGGTAAATAATTCCATATGTAGAAAATGAAGTCAATTCTTTGCCAGAAGGACTTTTATAAATTATTATATTTGTAAATAATGTACTTTTATTTATGTATTCTTTTATTTTATTGACATGCACTCGTCTGAATATTGAATGCCTAACTTAATCTCTTAAATGCTTCCCACTACAATGTAATCTTGCTGAGGACAGGGCATTAATCCAAAAAGTCATTACCGCTCCAGATTAACCCTTGTGTAACGCAGAGCCCTCTTTAGGGACAATTACACAACTAATTGCACCACAAGCATGCGACCTTTCCTCTCTCATTCTTTGTCTTTCAGAGTTATTCAATGGACCTATGTTCTTTTTGTTTGCTTTTGTAAATTACGTCCTGTATTTTGTGCCGCTGGCGTGTTCATTAAATAAAATTACAAGGAGTTTTAGAGAAATTATTGTTTTGTTTATTTACATCACGGACTAGGTAAGTTCGTTTTAATTATCGATCATTGCAGATTTAATATTTGTATTAGGAAAGGCTCGCACGAGGCTGCAAATATGGTTTATTGTAGTAAATATATAAAGGATAATGAAAACATTACACGCAGATAATGCAAGAAGATGGAATGCCGAGCCAATACAACATTTCCCACCAAGATATCAGAAGATCTACAAACATCGCTGGATTATTTGATTTCCTCCTGTTGTGTTTTACATATATCTCTAATTTCTTTTCCGTTACTAGTTTTAGGTTTTTTTTCCTTTTATCTACTTTTAACTCACTTTTGCTTTCTATTATTTCTTCCTTTTCTATTTTTATGTCTTTGTTCAGTATATCTTTCTATCTCCTTATTCAGTTCACGCCCATTCACCTCGTTCCCCTGTTCGAAATTGCCCCTGCTTCTCGTACTGTCGCATTAGCCCCCTTGTTTCATGTCTATCCCCTATTGCAGTGCACCCTTGATTCGTTGAGTTATCTCTTTATTGTTTACACTAATATATTCTATTGTCTGGCTAACTATGTATACCTATGAGATGTAAAAGACACTTACTTATATACTTTACTTTATCCAACGCCTGCTCTTGGTAAGTCGACCATTTGGCATCGTGCAGACCAGTAGAGCTTGGAAAGTCTGGTTTTTGGGTCGCTATTGTATACTTCGAGCTGTGGGAAGGCAGGAAAGTGGTCTCCATCCATCTTTCCTGTTTAGCACAAGGGGCACTGATCCTTGTCTGCCAAACCAATGCGATGAAGGTGCGCCTGAAGGTAGTCGTGTCCCGTGGTTAGACGGAAAAGCGCATCACTGATAGGTCGAGGCAGGTCTTTTGGAATGGGGTTGGTGCAAAGTTCTTGCCATCTCTTTCCAACAGCCAGGTTTTCTTGTGATGTTTTCAAGTACGTCTTAGCTGCTGCGTGAATCTTGGTGTAAGCAGAGGCAGGTGATATTTTGATTTGTGGCTGTGGTAAGCGGCACCCACTCTTGGCAAGGTTGTCAGCTTTTTCGTTTCCTGTTGTGCCAACGTGTCTGGGAATCCACTGGAGCGCAATTCTGAAGCCTGCCTCTTGACATAGTTGCATTTTTTCTCTGCACGACACTGTCAAGGTGCAGTCAGTTTGTGTATTAGAGGAAACTGCCAAAATCGCTGATTGTGAATCAATCAAGAATACAACCTGCCGCGGCGAAAGTTGCAAGACGCATGATGCTGCTTCTCCTATGGCCACAACCTCACCATCAAAATTGCTGCAGTAGAGGCCCACAGCTACCGAGCCTTGAAATAATTTTGAACAATATCCTGATCCAGTCTCTCCACTTGAAGGGTTTGAAAATCCATCTGTGTAAACATGAAGCCAGTCACTTTCAGGGAATCGTTCGTTGATGGTCAATAATGTTGCTTTCCTGAGTTCAATATTCATAGCCTGTGACTTTTGTTTCACCTGGTCAACAAGTTTTAGAAAAACTGGAGGTAGGTTGTCAAAGACTCGATTGTGTAGATTTAATGGGGCAGCTTCTGCATGAAGGAAAAGGTTATATTTTTGTTCCAGCTGTAGAGCTTTGTTTACTTAAGTAATCTGAGTTCTGAGGCGGGAAGTTGCAGCTTTATATGTTTCCCAAAACTTTCTATTTGTTCTTTTATGTTTTTCCCAGAATTGTAAGAGACATTTGTCTCTTCTGATTTCCAAGGGTTCCAGTCCTGTTTGGATTTCCATAGCTAGTATTGGAGTCGATTTAGCTCCTCCAGTTATGAGCCTCATGTTATTATTTTGAACCTTGTCTAGCTTCTTTAGGCAATTTGAGCTGGCCAGGTTGAGCACCTCTCCTCCATACTCCTTTGTTGGTCGTATATAGGTCCGGTACGTTGAAGTTAGAACATCCTGGGTAGCACCCAATGTAGTTGCTGTTAATCTCTTCAGCAGTTTGCTTCTGTTAGTGGCTTTTTCGGCTGTTGCCTCAATATGATTTGCAAAGTTTAACTTCCTGTCCAACGTGATGCCTATATATCGTGGACTATCTTCATGGTTTAAGGTTTTGTTGTTTCACTTGATCCTCAGTTTTGGTGGCTTAGTTGAAAGGGTGAATAGAGTGATACAGTCTTTTTCTCACTAACTACCATTTGGTTGTAGTTGGCCCAGTCAGCAACTCTGCTAAGGGTTCGATTTATAGTTTCTTCCAGGTTCGAAGGAGTCCCGCTTGAAGCCCAAAAGAAAAGGTCGTCCGCAAAAGGTAAGGTTGATACGCCCGGTACTTCTTTTACTATTTTTAAGAGGTCGTTTATCATAATATTGAAAAGGATACAGCTGAGTACTGCTCCCTGCGGTAGGCCGTTGCGTTGCTGTTTAAATGACGAAATTGTGTCTCGGAAACGGACTCGAACATGCCTCTGTGCCAGAAAGGACTTCACCCATCCTAAGAGTTTTCCAGTTATTCCTAATATTTGGAGTTTGTGCAACAGAAGCTTCCTCCATATTCTGTCATAGGCTTCCTTGAAGTCTACAAAGACTGTCACAGTCGATATTTTTCTATGAAAGCCATCCTTCACTGCTTGCACGAGCTTTACAACTTGGTCCATAGTGCCACAGTGTTTCCTAAAGGCAGCTTGCTCATCCGACAGGGCACCGGCAGGGTGAAGTTGATCGCCCGCACGTGGTGCCCGCTGCTCTCGACTGAACGATCAACAATCTGCGCTATACTCGAGCAGACTACAAGAGCAATAAAGATGTAAACGACATCTGCAATGTCTTTTCCTTTGCGAGTTTCAATTTTCTTTGGTTTTATCTATTTTTTACTCACTTTTGCTTTCTATTATTTCTTCTTTTTCTATTTTTATGTCTCTATTCAGTATATCGTTCTTTCTCCTTATTCATTTCAGGTCTATCGCCTACTTCCCTAGTTCGAAATACCTCTATCTTCTCGCTCTGTCACTTAATGACGACGAAGACATTTAAACTAGTTGTAGAATATGAATTTTCGACTGGTAGTTTTATGAATTAAAAGCGGATAAAGTCCATTACTGGATTTTCTTAAATGTGAATATACATTTGATTCAATTAAAAGTTGGAATACAACAACGAATTACACAAAAACAGTCTCTTAGGTCACGAGAAATGATAACTATAATTGCTACTTTAATATTAAATGTGGCAAAGGAATTAAGCAGAAAGAAGGGTAGGGTTGATAAAGTTTTAAGTCTAGTTTCTTTCTGCACATAATTCTCTCGTTTACCACACATTGGCCCTGAACTCGGAAGGCTAATAAAACTCCTTGCTCCCAAACAAAACACTCTAATAAGGAAAGTCCAGGGAACACATATATCCCGGCTGAGGCCGTATTTCTACCTGATTACTTTAAGGAGCAAGTAATCACCCTATCTCTGCGTCCACCCTTCACCGTAACTATCGTACTTGTTCTTACATCAAGCTTGGGTTTTTAGGAAAAAACATTTGTAAGTGTTATTTATAAAAAAAATCAATACTAATTGGTATCTTTTTGCAAAAGGCTGCTTTAAAGTGGTTTTGATTTGTCTTATTCTTGTCCAGCATACTGTATGAATAGTGTAGGAATCGAAACGTTATCTGTTCGTAACGCCTTATATTTACACGTTATTCAATTCCTTCTATTAGTTTAAACTTACGAATTTACAATCGTTAATAACAAACATTTTTATTCATCCACTCATATTCAAATACATTTGTCTAAATTTGTTGTGGATGGCATTTGATGTCAATAATGTTTTATTCAAATATCACTCATTAATTAAATTTAATTATTTAATTTTACTTATTATTATTACTTTCTCTTTTGCCACCAACACGTTGATTCTATCATATATATGGACATATTTCAATAAATTGTAATTAGTCCTATATCTTGTAAAGTATCTAAAATAAAATGTTTCTATCTTGACCTAAGTAGGAATTGATTCAATTTTTTTATAGGTCTATTACTTGTTTTTTTTAAATAACCAAAATCTTGAATCTATTAATAATTAGTATTAATTGTATAAAATAGTTAAAAAACAACAATGAAGGAAATACTGGATTTGTTTTTAATAAAATATATAGAAAAAATATCAAAAGATGTTAATAAAAATCATTTTACCAGCTGAAATCCAAATTAGTAAGAGTAAATATTTTTTAAATTTAAAATATTAACCAAACACTTGTCATTCAAATTAGGTCTATCCACAGGAGGTTAAAAACACCAATAGAAATATCTTCCAACTAAATTATTTAAAATTTTTTTCAATTTCTATGAGTAATTCCCCTCTCTCTATACGAGATATACGGACCTATCTTGTTCAACTTTTCAATCGTTAATAAAATACTTTTAATTCATCCACTCAAGTACAAACACATTGTTTTATACTTTTAGTAGATGACACTTGGTGATAATAAACTTTTTTCAAAATTATAAATAAATAATTATAATAATTGTAATTACTTAATAAAAGTAACTTAAATATTTTTTTCGACCAAAGAAGTAATTGACCTATTTTTTTGTATTATTTGTTTGAAGGAAATTTGAATCAAAAGAGCGTACTTTATTTCTTCCCTGATATCACACTGTAGTATAATGCAGTATGTATTACTGGTGTAAACCGTACCTCCGTCATGTCCATTGCACGTATGAATGTCCTATGAATGTAATAAAATGCGTTATGGTTAGGTTATAATAAAAGTTTTTATTGCTGCTACGCAACCGGATTGTATAATTGCACCGACGCAACCAAAGTTCAGGGTTTTAATTAAATCCGGGCACGATAAAGGTAACATTTGGATACGAAGCACAGAGAAACTAATCATTCGACGGTTTGTATTGTTTGAAGATTGGCGCCGACTTTCTAACGTTGGACTCTTCGGCATAGATTCTCAGATTGTATATTTCTACAATACAATAGTATTCCTAGAATAGAAGACAATGGTATTGCTTTTATGATTATATTTATATATAGATTCTGAAATATAAAATGCCAATGGCTGAATAAAACTATTTTCATATTCATCGGGCAATATCAAACTATAGGTAGAAAGAATATTTTCAGTTATTAATGGTCTATAAAGAACAAACTGTAAAATAATTTACCATCTGCATGTTTTAAATGTATTATTTATCTAATAAAATAATATTTTTTCGTATGTACCAGGCTAGCAATCATTTAGGTTAGGTTTCCTTTCTTTAAGGTCATCTGTAATATAAACGTCTCTGAGTACTTCTGAGCTTAGAGGCTCTTCAAATTTTCTGTTCCATTTTCTGTAACGATTTATAACTCTGATACAGTGTTATTAGGCCCTAGGTCAGGTTGGGTTAGGTTAAGGCGTGTCCATTTACTTGAAAACATTAGGTAAGTTACAAATTGCTGTGTAGATCGTGTCGTTTCCAAGTAATCCCAGCGTAACCTGGAAAAAAATCAGGGAAAACAAAAGAACAGTGAATAGATAGCCAGACAGTAGAAGATATTATTGTAAACAACAAACAGATAACCCAAGAAATCATCGGTGCAACAGAAACGTGGCAGAAACTTGAAACGTAGTGGTTAATGCGACAGTGAAGAGGCAGGGGCACTTTTGAACATGTGAAGAGGGTAATGGAACACCGAAAAGGAAGAAATAACAGATAGAAAAAGTGAATTGAAAATAGATAAAACTGGAAACTTAAAACAAGCCAAGAAAAGGAAATTAGAGATGTATGTGAAACACAACAGGAGAAAATTATGTAATACCGGAGTATCCTTGTCTCATCTTTCTCCTTTAAATTTGATAGTGCGCCATGAAACTCAAAATATTTTTTTTTTAGCCATTGCCATTTTACATTTCATAATCTATCTATAAATTGAGGCAATACTATTATATAGGCCTACTATTGTCTTCTATAATAGAAATACTATTGTATTAAGAAATATACAATCTGAGAATCTGTTGTAATGTAAGATTCACAGAAAACAGATTTACTGAAAATATTATTTTACTATGTATGATAGTGGAAAATTATTTTAAATATCGTAGTATAGTATTTGTATCATTAAAGCACCAAACATGTGTCATATATGAAAAGGTTAGGGGGTCTTTAGGATACTATCTATGTAAATATTCGTTTACATAAAATCCTAATTTATATAAAAAAAGATGGTAATGATTGAGTGCGTTTACGAACCGTATCTGAGCACTATGAAATAGTGTATTGCTAGTTTAGGGTCTAATTGTTAAAGCTAGGATTGGCTCCAACATATGCACTGACTCATGCTGACAGAACTTAAACTGATGCAAAATTCTATGTTTGTCTCCACCTAATACGTATTTTGGCGTCGCTATGGATGTTTTTACTTTCAAAAATATCTAACGACCAATTTTGTTTTTAAAGAACAAAGATAAGCATGTGGTAGTTTACAATGTTTAACAAAAAGCCAGACATTAGATAAGAACTCTCGGTCGTACAGCGTGACCTGGAAGGACGGGCAGAGATAAAGCACCATCACCTCCACTGAACTTAGCTGCTGTCCGTTTCAAACTGCAAATTAACTGATTTTTCTCGTTCAGAAAGCACCGCCATTTAAATAAAACCCCCACTTGGTTTAAGGCCGAAGGGAAAATTAAAATGAACCTACTAGTCCAGGATAATGATGGTCTATTCTTTATGGATTAGTAGACGAAATATACAATATTATGGATAGTATAATTCCATTTATCTATAACCCACTCTCTCTCCTCCCTCTTTGTCTTGCAATATTTCCAGCTTTTTCCTTCACTCACCTCCTCTCTTTCTCTTTCCGTCTCTTCTTCTCCGTCTACGTCACTCACTCATCTTCACTCCCACATCTTTGTTTATTCTTCTCTAACAATCTTCCCAGCCTTCTTCATTTACCTTTTCACTTTCTCTCTTTGTCTCTTCTCTGTCTACTCCACCGCTGCATCATTTCTCCCTCACCTTTTTTCTACTTCTCTAACAATCTTCCTCCTTCCTCTCTCACTCTCTCTCTCTCTCTCTTTATCTCCCTCTCTCAACTGCCTCTCCTACAGATTGATTAACCCAGCCTCTTTTCTTTAATATGAGTTACTCAATTTTCTATTCATACAAATATCTGCAGATATTCTATAATTGCTACCATAAAGAATATTTTATGATTAATATATCGTCATTAAAGTACGTTTACTTTTGCAAGGATGCTGTTTTTCAGTTCCTACTATTAGTTCACATTCTCTTTATATACATATTTATATATCTTGTTTAAATTTTTAATCGTTCATAAAATACTATTTATTCATCCACAAATAAGGTTTATTTACTTATAGTGAATGACAATTTATGGTAATAACGTTTTTTCAAATATTAATTAATTCAATTCAATTATTAATTTTAATAATTATTTTCGTTTTCTATTTTGCCACTTAATATTTTGATTCTGTCATATGTATATACATATTTATATAAATTATAATTCTTTATTAAAAAATACCTGAAAAAATGTTCTTTTCAGACCTAAGCAAGAGTTAACTATATTTTTTTTTATTACTTGTTAATAATCATTTGTCGAATACTAATTGTTTTACGACTTTCTTTAACAGACAAAAAATGGGAAATTACAATTTCAACGACTAATGACATTGGAGTTTGTAAATATATATTTTAAAGCTTATTTACGAAATAAAGTAGAGACATCTCACTCAGAACCTTCGGCTATTTTATACTAGCGGAACATTTAGTAAACTCCAGAAACAATTATATTGCATACATTGCTGTATAGGTAAGGGGAGAAACAGAAGTTCTATAGTTACAATGACGGTTATTATGTTTAAAATAGACTTAACATTTTGTAAATATCATATTATTGCACTCTATGTAATGCAAGAAACTAGTTTAGAGCTTTCTAAATTATGGTCTTGGTTTGCTAACGAACGCTATTTTCTCAGACAGAGCCTGCCAAAAGTTTTAGTATCACGCCTACGTTTCTTAGAAATGAAAGCCTCCCACGCCCCCTCCACTTTATACTACAAATAAAGGGTGTAGCCATATGAAAAATAAACAAATATTACATACACACACACACACACACACACACACACACACACACATATATATATATATATATATATATATATATATATATATACACAGATACTTTTCACAACCTTTACTTATATTTCTTTCACACATTTCAATTGAACTTTCTGAACATTATCTTCAATAAAATTACCTATACAAAAAAAAATCTGCAACTTTAATTTAGTTTTAAATTTTGATAAATTTTGTACTTAAATTTAAACTAAATCAGAATTTTATCTTATTATTTTCCAACTGGTCTCACGCCCCAATTTTGGAAACCTATGCTCTAAGAAAAGCAGTACTAATTTCTACAATATGTGGATTAGTATATATGCCTTTTATCTATCAATAAATAGATTTCAAACTTGTACAAAAAATTACTTTGTAAATAACTTGTAAATAATTGGATTAAAAAATTAGGTTGTGGTACTCGTAGAACAGCCGACTGAAGTGAATTCTTTCATAACCACTTCTAAATTGTGAATTGAGAAAAGCATAATATTTTTTTCTTAATGAGATACTACCTAAACATTTGTTATCAGACGCGCCAGAAATTTTTTCATTTCAATATTTGTATTCACAATTCATAACTTATTATTATTGTTATATTGAATTATTTGTATTGTTATTTATCAAAATTTATATAAAAATAATTTATTTAATAACTAATTAAAACATCTAACAATTCCCTTTTTTTGACAATATTCAATAAATAATTGTAGATAATCTATGAGTTAAAACAGTTGCTTCACAACATAACGTATAGCATAAAATCAGCTGTTGCACGAAATCATACGTTATCATTCAATACACTTTAAGATGACTGATTACCTTTACTGGTTAAGCGGGGCCAACACGTGGATTTCCGGTTTTAGGAATATCAGTTAAATTTATATTCAATTTCAACTTTCAGTCCTAAATATCATTTCTTATTTGGAATATGCTTTTGCTCTGGTAATGTATAGAATTAAAATTTTAAAAAAACTATTGCTTGTTTTCAAAGAAACATGTTCCTTGATCCATGGTACAATGATGGATCACTTTTGATCATTTTCTATTGGACACTCCCTGACCAAGTGCAGACGGGTCTAACGAACTGGACAAAGTGCTCACGACTTCAGAAAAGCAAGCTCACACCAGCATCCCGGATCAGAGATTTTCAAGCTCTGGTCTTTTCAGCCCTCCTAACGAGCAACGGTTCTGACTAGTCAAAAATCCCTAGGAGAAGGTGTTAGTATAATTATGTACAGAATTGTGTTATTTATTGACCAAAGTGTGTGTGTGTGTGTGTGTTTGTGTTTGTGTGTGGGTGTGCTTGTGTGTGTGTGTGTGTGTGTGTGTGTGTGTGTGTGTGTGTGTGTGTGTGTGTGTGTGTATGTGTGTGTGTGTGTGTTTGTGTGTGGGTGTGTGTGTGTGAGTATGGGTGTGTGTGTGTGTGTTGTGTGTGTGTGTGTGTGTGTGTGTTTGTTTGTTTGTGGGTGTGTATGGATGTGTATGTATGTGTGTGTGAGTGTGTGTTTGGTAACAATAGTTTCGGAGGACCAATAATTATTATAATTATATAAACTAATAGATTACTTACGTGCACCATGGAATACACACTTATCACACTCGCGTATTACATAAGCGATTTCTGGCTAGAAAACTTGTTCGTATTCCACGCACTGGTCACATTCGGTTTAAACATTAATAAAATAGTTACATTCACGTATTCTAGTACCTAAGGTACGGAGATTGAAAAGTATAATAGTATACTAGAACGTAGGGGTATCAGTCTACACTCTGGAAAAGTCTAACTTGCTCTGCCGGTTCAAACTGCAGAACAAACCTTATCACGGGTGAGCTTTGTCTGACTTTGGCGGCATGTTTAAAATAAAAGAAATGAGTATATATTAATTTTAAATACGACGTAACAGTGTGTGTGTGTGTGTGTGTGTGTGTGTGTGTGTGTGTGTGTGTGTGTGTGTGTGTGTGTGTGTGTGTGTGTGTGTGTGTATGTGTGTGTGTGTGTAACCATGTCAGTGTTACTGTCGAATCACACCATAGAAATACAGAAGAAAATTTCACCCTTTTTTCAAAAAGAGAGATAACATATCCCACTAGTTGGGCGAGTAAATGAGCTGCACTTAGCTCTAATCGAGGTACCGTGAGCCTTTTCAGAGGGGCTACCCGAGTCTTCGATATTACTTGCCGAATTAACACAAAGTCGTCGCTAAGTTGGCATCTCAAGTAAACGACGGTGGCATAACCGTTCTCAGAAGCATCTGAGAAACCGTGTAACTCAAAGTTTCTCGAGTGTGTTATTCGTAATGCACGAGGAATTACAATTTCTCGTAGAGCATTAGCCGAGTCTGTAAATGTTTGCCATAATTTCAATTGTTCAGATGGAAGTGGTTCATCCCAGTTCAATCCTTTGATCCAGAGTAGTTGCATAAAACGTTTGGCCCACATAACAATGGGTGAGAGAAATCCACAAGGGTCGTAAATGTGGGCAATGATACCGACAATTTGACGTTTAGTCCTGGAATTGTGAGGAAAATTCAAATTATAGGTAAACGTATCGGTAGAGGGTGACCAGTGAAGACCTAATATAGTGAAATGTGGTGGTTTACTGCCTTGAAGGAATATAGGGGTCTCTAAATGAGCATCAGGAAGATCTTGCAGCAGTTGACTGGAGGAAGATGTCCATTTGCGTAGTTCAAAGCCTCCGCGAGCCAGGAGCGAAATGAGTTCCTTACGGAGGCTCAAAGCCTTTTCTTCAGAGTCAGCTCCAGAGATGATGTCATCTACGAACGTCTGCGTGCGTAGAATATTTGCAGCTTCAGGATAGGAGTCACCTTCGTCTGCAGCGAGCTGATGTAAGGTTCTAATGGCAAGATACGGTGAACAATTCACTCCGTAAGTCACTGTCGTGAGCTTGTAGATTAAAGAGGGCTGATCTGGACGCCATAAGATCATCTGATAGCACTGGTCATCAGGGTGCATTTTTACCTGTCTATACATTTGACGAATGTCACAAGAAAAAACAACGTTGTGAATCCGAAAATTTAGTAATAAATCACAAATATTCGTTTGCATCTTTTTGCCTGTTAATAAAATATTATTAAGAGAAATACCATTAGAGGTTTCAGAACTAGCATCAAATACAGTACGTAAACAGTGCTGCTAGACTCCTTTAAAACACCATGGTGAGGAAGGAAGTAATGAGGTACAGTTAGATCAGTATCATGAGCGTATATCATGTGACCAGAGGCTAAGTAGTCAGCCATAAAATCAGTATATAGGGATTTAAATTGAGGTTGAGCACTAAATTTCTTCTCTAGAGAGTGCAGTCTTTTTTCTGCATTTAAACGAGATTGACCCAGAGGAGGATGTTCAGTCTTGAATGGTAGTCGGACGCAATATCGGCCAGATTGGTCCCGAGTATGGGTGGCGAGAAAGTGATCTTCACATAATGTATCTTCTTGAGAAAGCTTAGACACAGCAGGGGGTTCTTCCTGTTGCCAAAACCTTTGTAGTGAGTAGTGAAGGTCAATGTCGTTGACAACTAGAAGTGTAGTTGATAATTGAGAGCTGGAGTTACTATGAAGTTCACTGCCAGATAGACATGGTGCGTTACCCATTACTAAAAAGCCAAAGTGTGTGCCTATTAGCCTGGGTAAATCAGGTCCGAGGTTATAAGATTCTTGAGTAAGTATGAGTGGAAATAAAGCACCACCAAGAAGAACGTCTATGCCTCCTGGCAAGTGAAACGTAGGGTCTGCCAAAACATAAGGACGAACCTTGGAAGGAACTTCAGAGTCTACTTGTGTGCTTGGTAGGTTAACACATATTTTTTCCAATATTAAAAATCTTTCATTAATTGAAATAACCTTGCCCCCAAGAGGTTCAACAGCAACTGAGGTGAGACCTTTTGAGCGTAAGGGTACCTGAGACAATTATACCACACTATGAGTGGTCTTAGTACGAGGAGCACACAATAATTGAGCAGCACGCACGGTGAGAAAACAAGATTGACTGCCAGAGTCAACAAGAGCACGAAATACATGAGTAATACCGTTAGACGAGGTAAGCTTAACAAGTAGAGTGCCTAAGAGAACAGTATTAGAGATTTGAGACGTATTCTGCTTTTCTTGACAGGTCATAGTGATTGGAGAAGGGGTTATTTCCTGTTGAAGTGTCGGAGTGTCTTGACGCGAAGTTTGAGGTGTGGTCCGTTGCAGCGTAGAGTAATTTTCAAAATGTAATGATGTATGATGATTTTTGTGGCATTTGTAGCAACTAAACTTTGACCTACATTCGTTAAGATGGTGAGTACCTAAACATGAGGTACAACGCCCCTTTTCTTTTACAATTTTGAGACGGGATTTGGCGTCCTGACTCTTGAAGTCCGGACACGAATATACCTTATGGTCAATTTTATTGCATATAAAGCATGGATGAGGTTTAACTTTAATGGAGGAGCCTTCTCCATAATTGTAGGACATCAGTGATACTTTTTGTGCGTGATCCAGTCGAGGAGGGTTTCGAGGTGAAAGGAGAATGAAGATTGGCATCTTCAACTTCATTACATTCTTTACTTAAAAACTTAATAATTTCCGCTGCATCAGGTATTGTAGTGGAGTCAACTCTTGAGTAACACTTGATGAACGGAAGTTTTCAAAACGGTTCCTAAGTTCACTATCCATTTTTCGTAAAAGCATAGCAGATAACAAAGGATTTTTACTAGTGATATCGATATCAAGACCTTTAAGAGCTTGTATATTTTCTGAGTATAAATTTACAAAATTTCTCATTTGTTTCGGCGTGTTGTTTACAGAGGGCAAATATAAAATTTGATTAAGGTGTAAAGTAACTAACCGCCTCGGCGAGTGATATCTTTCTTTTAATAAGTCATAGGCCACTTTATAGTTAGCGTCAGAAATAGGGAGAGATTTAATTAAATTTAGCGGTTCTCCTGAGATAACGCTCAATAAATATTGAAGTTTAGAAACTGCTGGTAACGATGCATTTTCATGAATGCTAGCGTTAAATATATTAATGAATGACATCCATTCGAGAAATTCACCATCGAAATGCTTGAGTTCAAGCTTAGGCAGTCGTATATGTAACTGAGGAGTAACTATTTCACATTTAGGCCTTGTTGATGACATCTTACTTTCTATCGAATATACGGTAGAATTAACATAATCGACTAACTCGTTGATGCTGTTAAGAGGAGCGTAGTTGGGTTGAAAATTCGGGTTAGCCTGTATTTCTAGTTCATGATAAATGTCTAAAATATCAGAAAATTCTTCACAAAGCCTATTTATAGATTTAGCGCGCACCAACAATTTTTGCAGAATTGACTTATCAGATGTTTTTTTTTTAGATCAAAAATCTCTTGAGTTTGACTAAATATATTGTCTTTCTTTGATTTAATAACTGCCAAAGATTTTGCCATGATTAAATGATGGTTTTATAGCAGAAGATGAGATAACTGCTTTAATTTTTAAATTACAAAATGTTTTAAAGAGATTAGGCCTATGAGCGTATATGTTTAACGGAGAAATAAATAAGCCTAAGTAAACAACAAATCGACGTAGGCTCAATGAGATAACCTTCTATAAACAACTGAAATCACTTTTCATAAACTTTTACAATTAATTTAAACCAACATATTAATGCACGCCAAAGCCAAACAAAGATAAGAGAGGATCAGCTGTTTCATATACTGCGACATGAAACTAGTTTTCCAGTGTTTGCACGCACAGATAAAGTATGAAAAAACTTGTAGAAACTGTGGAATGAACACATATAATGAATTGTATTTTTTTTTTTGTATATAGGTCTTAAGGCTTAAGATCCGGCCCGGCTGGACCAAATTTGTTTGGTAACAATAGTTTCGGAGGACCAATAATTATTATAATTATATAAACTAATAGTTCGTACTTACGTGCACCATGGAATACACACTTATCACACTCGCGTATTAAATAAGCGATTTCTGGCCAGAAAACTTGTTCGTATTCCACGCACTGGTCACATTCGGTATAAACATTAATAAAATAGTTACATTCACTTATTCTAGTACCTAAGGTACGGAGATTGAAAAGTATAATACTATACTAGAACGTAGGGGTATCTGTCTACACTCCCGAAAGGTCTAACTTGCTCTGCCGGTTCAAAATGCAGAACAAACCTTATCACGGGTGAGCTTTGTCTGACTTTGGCGGCGGGTTTAAAATAAAAGAAATGAGTATATATTAATTTTAAATACGACGTAACAGTGTGTGTGTGTGTGTGTGTGTGTGTGTGTGTGTGTGTGTGTGTGTGTGTGTGTATGTGTGTGTGTGTGTGTGTGTGTGTGTGTGTGTGTGTGTGTGTGTGTGTGTGTGTGTGTGTGTGTGTGTGTGTGTGTGTGTGTGTGTGTGTGTGTGTGTGTGTGTGTGTGTGTGTGTGTGTGTTATTATATAAGGTAATGTGCAACAAGTAGGTTTATGTGTAACATGAAAACGCTTCATTGTAACAAAATAAACTACAACTATGTATGTGAGGTATATGATGATCCGATTGGCGTATACATCCAACCAAAGGATTAGGAGGTTGTTGTGGTAGCAGTAACCTTTAAGACTCCCTCTTTATATGTTTAGAAAATATATATTTAGATAAAGGACATAAAGCTATAATAGCACCAGCTAAGGGCAAACTACAAAGAGTTTACAGTTCTAAACAAACAAGGTGTCCTTTAATAAGGGCAGAGTACTGTTGGATGAATATTCGCCCTTCCCTTAGGAAGTACCTGCCTACACTTGAGAAATGTAGGGCTATCGGATGTACGTATCTATGGAGAAAACAATGATGGAAATATATAATGACGCAGCCCTTTGGGAGAAATTAGAACTTTATATATATATATATATTCGTTCACAAAGGCTTTATGTACGTTACATCAGAGTCAGATGTCGATGCTAACCAGTGTAATGTGGGTAAGTTTAAGCTGTTTTTAAAAACATTCAGTTTAAATTAACTGTGTTTTAAAGGTAGTTCAATGTGACAAAAATTACCCTTTACGTTTGAATTCTCTTTACAATTATAAATCTTCTTTCCAGTCGAGCGCTAATAACTAATGTTTAATATACGCAACCTTAACAAACTGAATTTAATAAAGGTTCCCAACCTATTACCGTAATTATGTTAGCTTGCGTGGGTTATTAAACATAAAAAGCGATGCGTAACGGATGTGAAACTCATTTATTAACCTTTCAAAATATCCTCTAAAGGCACTATTTTCGTTATTGCGAATTTAAAACATCTAACAATTAAACATATCTTGAACATAAATATTGTAATGTAAGTTCTGTTGACCTTATCACTTTTTATTACTAGGCCTATACTGTATTCTGCATTACCTTTTTCTTATTGTACTGTAAGCCATGTCACTTAATAACACTATACTGTAAGCCGTAATGATTCTAATATAATACTATAATCAATATGATTTTATAATAATATCGTATAAGCCTTATCACTTCATAATTTTATACTGTAAGCCATATCATTTTGTAATAATATATTGTAAGTTGTATCCCTTCATAATAGTATACTGTAGTCCACATTACTTTATATTCCTATTTTGTAAGCCCTAACACTTCATAATATTTTGCTGTAGTCCACATTATTATTTTAATTGTCGCAATATATTAAATATATATGTAGCCGCTTATATGAATATATTGCAAGCCATATCACCTCATATTATTATACTGTAAGCCAACTCACTTCATAACATTATACCTAATCCTTATTACTGTATGGTATTATATTGTGAACTGCAATACAAGAGCCTATATTAATATACTGTAATCCACATCACCGTATAATATTACACTATAAGCCGCATTGCACAATAATATTATATTGTTAGCCATTAATACCTTATATTACCTTTAATTTTAATCTGTTTGCCTCCATTACGTTTTTGAAACCTTTTACGATTCTTCTGGTCCATTCATTGTAATTCCTAAATATTGCTATTACAGAAATAAATGACCTTGCAATATGAATACAATTACCTTAAAATAGATGAATCGCTTCTTGATAAGTCCTTATGCAGATAAACCTCGTTCTAGCAGGCCTTATTATAAAAGATATATCGGAGCATTTATTTGATGATGTCATTTGTGATATCGTTTGTGAAATGTATTACTTAATACTATACCTGTACGACTCTAGATAGATATCTATTTATCATTCCCAGTTCCAGGATACGAAGCCCTTATTGTAACTCCATCAGCTGTGTGAGCGAACCTGTCACACACCTCGCAGCACAAATATGACGAATAAATTCACAGCATAATTCACAAATCTTGACATGTTCCTACAATTAATAATATACAGCCAAAGCAAATACAAACACGGACCCTGTAATTAGAACGTTAAACGGAGTTGCACTTCACGCCACGGAATTTCCTTCCTTGGTTACAGGTATATATACAGTTGTACCAATAGTTTACAATATTCCATGATATCTAGAACGTATGTTTCATTATGCCTTCTAATTGCAAAGTGCAAGTTTAACCATTAGCGTACTAAAGTAGAAAAACAAGCACAAATGTGTATGCAATTAATATGAGTTGAAACCGATACCGGCATGTTTTAGTCAACAATCTTGTAAAACATAATGTGGACGTTCGTGCAAGCAAGCACGCACGCACTCACTTGCACACACACACACAAACACACACACACACACACTCATATATATATATATATGTATATATATATATATATATATGTATATATATATATATATATATATATATATATATATATATATATATATATATATATGTATATATATATATATATATATATATATATGTATATATATATATATATATATATATATATATATATATATATATATACATACATACATACATACATACACCCAAATGTATGTGTGTATATATATATATATATATATATATATATATATATATAATTCAATTTGTAGTCGTGATAAACTCAAGTTAGGATACATTTTTTAAACTTGTTGTTAAAAATGCCACTTAATATTATTACAGTTTTTTTCAAGGAGTAAATAATTAGTGAAATTTAAAGAAATAATTTTTGTTTTATATGAAAGACATTTCACATAAAAGAGCAAAGTAGCAATATAGTTATTTTGTCCTTGGGTAAAAATAAGTTACAACAGAATGGGCTATGTTACTTATTTATAATTACCTATAATAAAGTAACTAAAATAAAGTATTTATTTGTTTACCGAAGAATTATTTCACTTTAAAAAAATTTTTGTTTATATTACTTGTTATAACACTTAATTAAATACAAAACATACTATAAAACTTTGTATACTTCTGTAACCTGTTTATTAATTACAGAAAACAAATTATTAAACCTAATACCCATAGTTTGTTGCGTAATAAAGTGCAAACGTAAACAGCGCTGCGGATTGCAGTAAACAGGTCATGTCGTACTGGAGAAAAGTGTTCCCGCATTATACAAGAGGAAGGGTATTGCGAAAACAGTAAATCCAATTAGAAGCGGACTGGGCAGTAGCATGCAAGTGCTCATTAGCTCCCACAATCAGTGTGCTTACCTCCAGCTAGAGCTCTCAATACAAAAGCCCTAAAATACGATCCTATCATTAACCCAAGCTTAGGTATACAGTCTCTGAGCAGTGAAATATTTCATGCTTACTTTATATGTGAGCTCGCTTTCAAATGGAAAATTTTCGGAAAGAATGAGAGAGTATTCAGATCTTTATATTACGTTTCGTTCTCGTCAAACAGATGTTAGAAACATCGTATCATTATTGTTTCACTTTACAACATACTCTTACTGTAGGATGGGGTTATAATTAGATTGTTTTTCACGATAATGTTGGAATGATGTACTCATCCCGGAACAGGAAAACTATCATAGGTTTACCCGTTTTTCCACGCGATCAATATCGTTGCTGTGAGTTGTGGGACGTGAAATCGTCACGAATATGTTTACTTACGAACGATTACCATTTCCTTAAGTTGGGGACAGGTTATAGCCAGGTTAAAGTACCAAGGCTGATTTAATCACTTACTGACAGGCAAAAATTGTGTGCTAAATAAATAAACTCAAATCCAATTTAAGAAAAGGGATATTAAAAATAATAAAGAGAAATTAGTTATGTTCGAAACTTTGCACAATACAGTAAAAACAATATTTTGCTGTAAAAGAATTCTTTAAAAAACCTAAATAAACGTCAATGTTCGGTGCTGAAAACGGCGTGTATTTGCTCTCAGAATTCCCCGAGGTAGAAACAATCAATTGGAGACATTATCTCATCGTTTTTACAGTATAGCGTATTTTACTTCCAATTCATCCTTCAACCTTTAAAACAACTTATGTTATGGAAATGTTAAACAAAAGAATTAATTGAATAAACATCTATGGCGAATGTTTTCCCTTGTCGTGCGTTGCCTGTAATACCGAATTCTCCAAAATGAAAAGTACTGAAACTGAACCAGCTGTAGTAGAATGAACAATATATGGTCTTTCTTGGTCTTATTATAGGAGTCCTCAGGAGATTTTGTAGTATCCGAAACCTGCCGTTTCGTTCACATGATTCCAAGATGGCGCAACCAGCCACACTCCCTTAGACAACATTGGTTTCCTTCAAGAAACTTTTGGAAACCGCTTTTATCTCCCTTGGAACAACATTTCCTTACCCACCCCACTCCCCCGAGCTTATGCCCCTGACGGCTACGTCTGGGAAATAATGATGATGACTTTCCTTGATGGCCCACCAACCACCATCGTCCAACTACAGAAAAATGTATCCATTTGTATAAAAAGCATGACATACCATGTGCAACAGTGCATGACCACATAGCAACGGTGCGAGTGCTGCCTCAAATGAAAGGGAGGTCATACAGAACCAAGTCTAACCGATTTACATTTTTTCACTTGTATGTGTTTGTAAAACTATTTAAATAAAATAAAATGAAAATCAAACAAAATCCTTTAATTTTTTTAATACTGTTTATTTTAGCGCATGCGTTATGAGCGACAGTATAATGGGATACGTATTGGTCTGTCAGAAAGCATAACTTAAGTGAGAATCTAAAGATACATTATTACATTTACGTAGCAGTATAACTCTATCATTAGTTACGCAAAATGGTTATTGTTTGATTACAACGCTCTGCTTAAGGGTTTATTTCTGTAAACAGCTGATTTCAGAATTCCTTTCACTACGTGTTATAAAACCGTAACGGATTCCAGCTGATTAAACTCATCTGGTTGCTGGCCACACTCACACGATAATCCCTTTTTGTCTGGACCTATACTGTTACATCATAAGTGTTATATTTCATCCGGTAGAAAATGCAATTAAAGATATTACTATTTATATTTCATCTTATAAGGAAATGGTTTATCAGAGGCTTTGTCCTGTTGGTCCGCGGGAGATATTTTATTTCCCTCCTATTTCCCAATGGAGACAATCCCCATCCGCCCTCTGGGGACGCGCCATGTAGGTGTTACCGGCTCCCACAATGGACTACAACTGTGCGCTTGACTTGTCTTTGCAATGTATTACGAATTGGGTTGCCAGATTCCCTGAGGAGGTTGTAGTTCTACCTGTAGTTTCACAGGAGTTATTTTATTTCCCTCCTACCACCCAAAGGATTAACCAACGGAGGCATCCACCTATCCGTTATCTGGAACGTGTCATGTAGGGGTTACAGGCTTTCATAATGGACTACAACTACACAGAACCACTACAAGGACATGCTTGGTTTGTAGTTTCATTGTCTGAGGAGGTGGGATCCCAGAGCCTTCGAGGAGTTTGGACTTCTACCTGTTGGTCCAGCGGGAGGTATTTTATTTCCCTCCTACTTTACAATGAATTACCCAATTGAGGCAATCCCCATTCGACACCTGAAGACGAGCCATGTATGATATAAAGTCTACCACCATGGTCTACAACTGTTTGCGTGTGTTATCTTTGCAAACTATGAAAAGTTGCCAAAGACAACAGGAGGTTGGACTTCTACGTGGTGCTCCGCGGGAGATATATTATGTCCCTTCTATCACAATAAGGATTCAGCAATGGAGGCATCCACCTATCCTCCATCTGGAACGTGTCATGTAGTGGTTACTGGATACCCCCATGATCCGAAGGATAAACTTAACGAACTTTGAATGAAAAAAAATCGATCCCCTATCTGGTCTCAACCACATCAAGGCCTTCATAGGCGGATCTTCTGATTCCACTTCCACTAATAGTGGTCCGGGAGAATCACTATTCTTTCTTGATGGTTAAAGACGAGAAATCGCAAAAGTTCCGGGAAAAATGCATCGAATTATACAAGGAAACTAACCGCCATTTTCATAGCAATCGAAAAGTATTATAATCCAGCACATCCCCAGCAGCTTAATGGTATCAGAATTCTCAGCGACTCCAGGTCTGCCTTACATGTCTCAGGAAAGGTACTTCTAGTCTAATCCTGAGTATCCTGGCACAACTTCAAAGTCTCTAGACAAACTTCATCTTTCAATAGATTCCTGCCCATGGGAAGCCATTAACGTAAACTAAAATCAAAGCCCAATTACGCTGGCAGATGCAAATGCTTTTGCAAAATCTAAGCTAATTGCCCCCTCGAGAATCGTAGCACGTAATCACGTAACTCACTCCAACACTGATAGGAAAACAGTCACCACTCTCATCAGACTAAGCGCAAAACATCATAAAAACATGCAAATTTCAGTAGGTGGGACTAAAGTATATCAAAACTGTGGCAAATGTCTCTACAAACCTACACCGCATTATGTTTCCAGCTGCCATGCAGTTACTGGAGGCCTTCATAGCTGGAACTATCCTACAGAGGAAGGTTTATACTCTTATAGACATTGTAAAGACAATTCGAGCATACAATAAAATTTGATTCAATAAAGGATACGACACCAACCAACCATCTAAGCATATTTAAATATACTTTGACAGAAACAATTTTCAAAAGAGCCTAAAACTTGATAGGATTCTCCAAACACTTCACGGCCTAAATACTTCAAAATAAGTTAAATATCTTATAGGAAATATTTTTAAAATAAAACCGTGATGTTAACGGAAATTGCTTCCACGTCGTAACACATAGCAGATTCTCTCACGCTTACTTATAACCAAATAATTAAAGATGGATGAAGTTAGGTACGAAGCGTAGAAAGCGTTATAGGAAGAGGAAATATTTCTAACATCCGAGGAACGATCAGTCAGGAATGCTGAGTTAAGGAACGGCCAAGACCTCTCGTTGCGAGAGATGTTCTGCAACGGCAAAACACTTTACGAACAAAACCGGAGTTTATATTGTAAGGCTTAGTAATAAATATTCAATAATTGTTTCTTCCATTTCTAAAAATATAAATACGAAGTACTTAATTTGTTAAAATAGGAAGCTAGTGTATGCATATATGTTGTGTAGAAGGGAAGTTAATGTATGCATATATGTTGTGTTGAAGGGAAGCTAGTGTATGATATATGTTGGGTATCAGGGAAGCTAGTGTATGCATATATGTTGTGTAGCAGGGAAGCCAGTGTATGCATATATGTTGTGTAGAAGGGAAGTTAATGTATGCATATATGTTGTGTTGAAGGGAAGCTGGTGTATGCATATATGTTGTGTAGCAGGGAAGCTAGTGTATGCATATATGTTGTGTTGAAGGCAAGCTAGTGTATGCATATGTGTTGTGTAGAAGGAAAGCTAGTGTATGCATATATGTTGTGTTGAAGGGAAACTAGTGTATGCATATGTGTTGTGTAGAAGGGAAGTTAATGTATGCATATATGTTGTGTTGAAGGGAAGCTAGTGTATGCATATATGTTGTGTAGCAGGGAAGCTAGTGTATGCATATATGTTGTGTTGAAGGGAAGCTAGTGTATGCATATATGTTGTGTTGAAGGGAAGCTAGTGTATGCACATATGTTGTGTTAAAGGGAAGCTGGTGTATGCATATATGTTGTGTAGAAGGAAAGCTAGTGTATGCATATATGTTGTGTTGAAGGGAAGCTAGTGTATGCATATATGTTGTGTTGAAGGGAAGCAAGTGTATGCATATATGTTGTGTAGAAGGGAAGCTAGTGTATGCATATATGTTGTGTAGCAGGGAAGCTAGTGTATGCATATATGTTGTGTTGAAGGGAAGCTAGTGTATGCATATATGTTGTGTTGAAGGGAAGCTAGTGTATGCATATATGTTGTGTAGAAGGGAAGCTAGTGTATGCGCATATGTTGTGTAGAAAAAAAGCTAGTGTATGCATATATGTTGTGTTGAAGGGAAGCTAGTGTATGCATATATGTTGTGTTGAAGGGAAGCTAGTGTATGCATATATGTTGTGTAGAAGGGAAGCTAGTGTATGCATATATGTTGTGTAGAAGGGAAGCTACTGTATGTATATATGTTGTGTAGAAGGGAAGCTAGTGTATGCATATATGTTGTGTTGAATGGAAGCTAGTGTATGCATATATGTTGTGTAGAAGGGAAGCTAGTGTATGCATATATGTTGTGTAAAACGGAAGCTAGTGTATGAATATATGTTGTGTTGAAGGGAAGCTAGTGTATGCATATATGTTGTGTATAAGGGAAGCTACTGAATGCATATATGTTGTGTTGAAGGGAAGCTAGTGTATGCATATATGTTGTGTAGAAGGGAAGTTAGTGTATGCATATATGTTGTGTTGAAGGGAAGCTAGTGTATGCATATATGTTGTGTTGAAGGGAAGCTAGTGTATGCGTATATGTTGTGTAAAAGAGAAGCTAGTGTATGCATACATGTTGTGTTGAAGGGAAGCTAGTGTATGCATATATGTTGTGTAGAAAAGGAGCTAGTGTATGCATATATGTTGTGTTGAAGGGAAGCTAGTGTATACATATATGTTTTGTTGGAGGGAAGCTAGTGTATGCATATATGTTGTGTTGAAGGGAAGCTAGTATATGCATATGTGTTGTGTAGAAGGAAAGCTAATGTATGCATATATGTTGTGTAGAAAGGAAGCTAGTGTATGCATATATGTTGTGTAGTAGGGAAGCTAGTGTATGCATATATGTTGTGTTGAAGGCAAGCTAGTGTATGCATATGTGTTGTGTAGAAGGAAAGCTAGTGTATGCATATATGTTGTGTTGAAGGGAAACTAGTGTATGCATATTGGTTGTGTAGAAGGGAAGTTAATGTATGCATATATGTTGTGTTGAAGGGAAGCTAGTGTATGCATATATGTTGTGTAGCAGGGAAGCTAGTGTATGCATATATGTTGTGTTGAAGGGAAGCTAGTGTATGCATATATGTTGTGTAGAAGGGAAGTTAATGTATGCATATATGTTGTGTAGAAGGGAAGCTAATGTATGCATATATGTTGTGTAGAAAGGAAGCTAGTGTATGCATATATGTTGTGTAGAAGAGAAGCTAGTGTTTGCATATGTGTTGTGTAGAAGGGAAGCTAGTGTATGCATATATGTTGTGTTAAAGGGAACCTAGTGTATGCATATATGTTGTGTTGAAGGGAAGCTAGTGTATGCATATATGTTGTGTTAAAGGGAAGCTGGTGTATGCATATATGTTGTGTAGAAGGAAAGCTAGTGTATGCATATATGTTGTGTTGAAGGGAAGCTAGTGTATGCATATATGTTGTGTTGAAGGGAAGCTAGTGTATGCATATATGTTGTGTTGAAGGGAAGCTAGTGTATGCATATATGTTGTGTAGCAGGGAAGCTAGTGTATGCATATATGTTGTGTTGAAGGGAAGCTAGTGTATGCATATATGTTGTGTTGAAGGGAAGCTAGTGTATGCATATATGTTGTGTAGAAGGGAAGCTAGTGTATGCGCATATGTTGTGTAGAAAAAAAGCTAGTGTATGCATATATGTTGTGTTGAAGGGAAGCTAGTGTATGCATATATGTTGTGTAGAAGGGAAGCTAGTGTATGCATATATGTTGTGCAGAAGGGAAGCTAGTGTATGCATATATGTTGTGTAGAAGGGAAGCTAGTGTATGCATATATGTTGTGTTGAAGGGAAGCTAGTGTATGCATATATGTTGAGTAGAAGGGAAGCTAGTGTATGCATATATGTTGTGTTGAAGGGAAGCTAGTGTATGCATATATGTTGTGTTGAAGGGAAGCTAGTGTATGCATATATGTTGTGTAGAAGGGAAGCTAGTGTATGCATATATGTTGTGTAGAAGGGAAGCTACTGTATGTATATATGTTGTGTAGAAGGGAAGCTAGTGTATGCATATATGTTGTGTTGAATGGAAGCTAGTGTATGCATGTGTAGAAGGGAAGCTAGTGTATGCATATATGTTGTGTAGAAGGGAAGCTAGTGTATGCATATATGTTGTGTAGAAGGGAAGCTACTGTATGTATATATGTTGTGTAGAAGGGAAGTTAGTGTATGCATATATGTTGTGTTGAAGGGAAGCTAGTGTATGCGTATATGTTGTGTAAAGGGAAGCTAGTGTATGCATACATGTTGTGTTGAAGGGAAGCTAGTGTATGCATATATGTTGTGTAGAAGAGAAGCTAGTGTATGCATATATGTTGTGTTGAAGGGAAGCTAGTGTATGCATATATGTTTTGTTGGAGGGAAGCTAGTGTATGCATATATGTTGTGTTGAAGGGAAGCTAGTATATGCATATGTGTTGTGTAGAAGGAAAGCTAATGTATGCATATATGTTGTGTAGAAAGGAAGCTAGTGTATGCATATATGTTGTGTAGAAGGGAAGCTAGTGTTTGCATATGTGTTTTGTAGAAGGGAAGCTAGTGTATGCATATATGTTGTGTTAAAGGGAAGCTAGTGTATGCATATATGTTGTGTTGAAGGGAAGCTAGTGTATGCATATATGTTGTGTTAAAGGGAAGCTGGTGTATGCATATATGTTGTGTAGAAGGAAAGCTAGTGTATGCATATATGTTGTGTTGAAGGGAAGCTAGTGTATGCATATATGTTGTGTTGAAGGGAAGCTAGTGTATGCATATATGTTGTGTTGAAGGGAAGATAGTGTATGCATATATGTTGTGCAGCAGGGAAGCTAGTGTATGCATATATGTTGTGTTGAAGGGAAGCTAGTGTATGCATATATGTTGTGTTGAAGGGAAGCTAGTGTATGCATATATGTTGTGTAGAAGGGAAGCTAGTGTATGCGCATATGTTGTGTAGAAAAAAAGCTAGTGTATGCATATATGTTGTGTTGAAGGGAAGCTAGTGTATGCTAATATGTTGTGTAGAAGGGAAGCTAGTGTATGCATATATGTTGTGTAGAAGGGAAGCTAGTGTATGCATATATGTTGTGTAGAAGGGAAGCTAGTGTATGCATATATGTTGTGTTGAAGGGAAGCTAGTGTATGCATATATGTTGTGTTGAAGGGAAGCTAGTGTATGCATATATGTTGTGTAGCAGGGAAGCTAGTGTATGCATATATGTTGTGTTGAAGGGAAGCTAGTGTATGCATATATGTTGTGTTGAAGGGAAGCTAGTGTATGCATATATGTTGTGTAGAAGGGAAGCTAGTGTATGCGCATATGTTGTGTAGAAAAAAAGCTAGTGTATGCATATATGTTGTGTTGAAGGGAAGCTAGTGTATGCATATATGTTGTGTAGAAGGGAAGCTAGTGTATGCATATATGTTGTGCAGAAGGGAAGCTAGTGTATGCATATATGTTGTGTAGAAGGGAAGCTAGTGTATGCATATATGTTGTGTTGAAGGGAAGCTAGTGTATGCATATATGTTGAGTAGAAGGGAAGCTAGTGTATGCATATATGTTGTGTTGAAGGGAAGCTAGTGTATGCATATATGTTGTGTTGAAGGGAAGCTAGTGTATGCATATATGTTGTGTAGAAGGGAAGCTAGTGTATGCATATATGTTGTGTAGAAGGGAAGCTACTGTATGTATATATGTTGTGTAGAAGGGAAGCTAGTGTATGCATATATGTTGTGTTGAATGGAAGCTAGTGTATGCAAATATGTTGTGTAGAAGGGAAGCTAGTGTATGCATATATGTTGTGTAAAACGGAAGCTAGTGTATGAATATATGTTGTGTTGAAGGGAAGCTAGTGTATGCATATATGTTGTGTATAAGGGAAGCTACTGAATGCATATATGTTGTGTTGAAGGGAAGCTAGTGTATGCATATAAGTTGTGTAGAAGGGAAGTTAGTGTATGCATATATGTTGTGTTGAAGGGAAGCTAGTGTATGCATATATGTTGTGTTGAAGGGAAGCTAGTGTATGCGTATATGTTGTGTAAAAGAGAAGATAGTGTATGCATACATGTTGTGTTGAAGGGAAGCTAGTGTATGCATATATGTTGTGTAGAAGAGAAGCTAGTGTATGCATATATGTTGTGTTGAAGGGAAGCTAGTGTATGCATATATGTTTTGTTGGAGGGAAGCTAGTGTATGCATATATGTTGTGTTGAAGGGAAGCTAGTATATGCATATGTGTTGTGTAGAAGGAAAGCTAATGTATGCATATATGTTGTGTAGAAAGGAAGCTAGTGTATGCATATATGTTGTGTAGAAGGGAAGCTAGTGTATGCATATATGTTGTGTTGAAGGCAAGCTAGTGTATTCATATGTGTTGTGTAGAAGGAAAGCTAGTGTATGCATATATGTTGTGTTGAAGGGAAACTAGTGTATGCATATTGGTTGTGTAGAAGGGAAGTTAATGTATGCATATATGTTGTGTTGAAGGGAAGCTAGTGTATGCATATATGTTGTGTAGAAGGGAAGCTAGTGTATGCGCATATGTTGTGTAGAAAAAAAGCTAGTGTATACATATATGTTGTGTTGAAGGGAAGCTAGTGTATGCATATATGTTGTGTAGAAGGGAAGCTAGTGTATGCATATATGTTGTGCAGAAGGGAAGCTAGTGTATGCATATATGTTGTGTAGAAGGGAAGCTAGTGTATGCATATATGTTGTGTTGAAGGGAAGCTAGTGTATGCATATATGTTGAGTAGAAGGGAAGCTAGTGTATGCATATATGTTGTGTTGAAGGGAAGCTAGTGTATGCATATATGTTGTGTTGAAGGGAAGCTAGTGTATGCATATATGTTGTGTAGAAGGGAAGCTAGTGTATGCATATATGTTGTGTAGAAGGGAAGCTACTGTATGTATATATGTTGTGTAGAAGGGAAGCTAGTGTATGCATATATGTTGTGTTGAATGGAAGCTAGTGTATGCATATATGTTGTGTAGAAGGGAAGCTAGTGTATGCATATATGTTGTGTAGAAGGGAAGCTAGTGTATGAATATATGTTGTGTTGAAGGGAAGCTAGTGTATGCATATATGTTGTGTATAAGGGAAGCTACTGAATGCATATATGTTGTGTTGAAGGGAAGCTAGTGTATGCATATATGTTGTGTAGAAGGGAAGTTAGTGTATGCATATATGTTGTGTTGAAGGGAAGCTAGTGTATGCATATATGTTGTGTTGAAGGGAAGCTAGTGTATGCGTATATGTTGTGTAAAGGGAAGCTAGTGTATGCATACATGTTGTGTTGAAGGGAAGCTAGTGTATGCATATATGTTGTGTAGAAGAGAAGCTAGTGTATGCATATATGTTGTGTTGAAGGGAAGCTAGTGTATGCATATATGTTTTGTTGGAGGGAAGCTAGTGTATGCATATATGTTGTGTTGAAGGGAAGCTAGTATATGCAAATGTGTTGTGTAGAAGGAAAGCTAATGTATGCATATATGTTGTGTAGAAAGGAAGCTAGTGTATGCATATATGTTGTGTAGAAGGGAAGCTAGTGTTTGCATATGTGTTTTGTAGAAGGGAAGCTAGTGTATGCATATATGTTGTGTTAAAGGGAAGCTAGTGTATGCATATATGTTGTGTTGAAGGGAAGCTAGTGTATGCATATATGTTGTGTTAAAGGGAAGCTGGTGTATGCATATATGTTGTGTAGAAGGAAAGCTAGTGTATGCATATATGTTGTGTTGAAGGGAAGCTAGTGTATGCATATATGTTGTGTTGAAGGGAAGCTAGTGTATGCATATATGTTGTGTTGAAGGGAAGATAGTGTATGCATATATGTTGTGTAGCAGGGAAGCTAGTGTATGCATATATGTTGTGTTGAAGGGAAGCTAGTATATGCATATGTGTTGTGTAGAAGGAAAGCTAATGTATGCATATATGTTGTGTAGAAAGGAAGCTAGTGTATGCATATATGTTGTGTAGAAGGGAAGCTAGTGTATGCATATATGTTGTGTTGAAGGCAAGCTAGTGTATGCATATGTGTTGTGTAGAAGGAAAGCTAGTGTATGCATATATGTTGTGTTGAAGGGAAACTAGTGTATGCATATTGGTTGTGTAGAAGGGAAGTTAATGTATGCATATATGTTGTGTTGAAGGGAAGCTAGTGTATGCATATATGTTGTGTAGCAGGGAAGCTAGTGTATGCATATATGTTGTGTTGAAGGGAAGCTAGTGTATGCATATATGTTGTGTAGAAGGGAAGTTAATGTATGCATATATGTTGTGTAGAAGGGAAGCTAATGTATGCATATATGTTGTGTAGAAAGGAAGCTAGTGTATGCATATATGTTGTGTAGAAGGGAAGCTAGTGTTTGCATATGTGTTGTGTAGAAGGGAAGCTAGTGTATGCATATATGTTTGTTAAAGGGAAGCTAGTGTATGCATATATGTTGTGTTGAAGGGAAGCTAGTGTATGCATATATGTTGTGTTAAAGGGAAGCTGGTGTATGCATATATGTTGTGTAGAAGGAAAGCTAGTGTATGCATATATGTTGTGTTGAAGGGAAGCTAGTGTATGCATATATGTTGTGTTGAAGGGAAGCTAGTGTATGCATATATGTTGTGTTGAAGGGAAGCTAGTATATGCATATATGTTGTGTTGAAGGGAAGCTAGTGTATGCGTATATGTTGTGTAAAAGAGAAGATAGTGTATGCATACATGTTGTGTTGAAGGGAAGCTAGTGTATGCATATATGTTGTGTAGAAGAGAAGCTAGTGTATGCATATATGTTGTGTTGAAGGGAAGCTAGTGTATGCATATATGTTTTGTTGGAGGGAAGCTAGTGTATGCATATATGTTGTGTTGAAGGGAAGCTAGTATATGCATATGTGTTGTGTAGAAGGAAAGCTAATGTATGCATATATGTTGTGTAGAAAGGAAGCTAGTGTATGCATATATGTTGTGTAGAAGGGAAGCTAGTGTATGCATATATGTTGTGTTGAAGGCAAGCTAGTGTATTCATATGTGTTGTGTAGAAGGAAAGCTAGTGTATGCATATATGTTGTGTTGAAGGGAAACTAGTGTATGCATATTGGTTGTGTAGAAGGGAAGTTAATGTATGCATATATGTTGTGTTGAAGGGAAGCTAGTGTATGCATATATGTTGTGTAGCAGGGAAGCTAGTGTATGCATATATGTTGTGTTGAAGGGAAGCTAGTGTATGCATATATGTTGTGTAGAAGGGAAGTTAATGTATGCATATATGTTGTGTAGAAGGGAAGCTAATGTATGCATATATGTTGTGTAGAAAGGAAGCTAGTGTATGCATATATGTTGTGTAGAAGGGAAGCTAGTGTTTGCATATGTGTTGTGTAGAAGGGAAGCTAGTGTATGCATATATGTTGTGTTAAAGGGAAGCTAGTGTATGCATATATGTTGTGTTGAAGGGAAGCTAGTGTATGCATATATGTTGTGTTAAAGGGAAGCTGGTGTATGCATATATGTTGTGTAGAAGGAAAGCTAGTGTATGCATATATGTTGTGTTGAAGGGAAGCTAGTGTATGCATATATGTTGTGTTGAAGGGAAGCTAGTGTATGCATATATGTTGTGTTGAAGGGAAGCTAGTGTATGCATATATGTTGTGTAGCAGGGAAGCTAGTGTATGCATATATGTTGTGTTGAAGGGAAGCTAGTGTATGCATATATGTTGTGTTGAAGGGAAGCTAGTGTATGCATATATGTTGTGTAGAAGGGAAGCTAGTGTATGCGCATATGTTGTGTAGAAAAAAAGCTAGTGTATACATATATGTTGTGTTGAAGGGAAGCTAGTGTATGCATATATGTTGTGTAGAAGGGAAGCTAGTGTATGCATATATGTTGTGCAGAAGGGAAGCTAGTGTATGCATATATGTTGTGTAGAAGGGAAGCTAGTGTATGCATATATCTTGTGTTGAAGGGAAGCTAGTGTATGCATATATGTTGAGTAGAAGGGAAGCTAGTGTATGCATATATGTTGTGTTGAAGGGAAGCTAGTGTATGCATATATGTTGTGTTGAAGGGAAGCTAGTGTATGCATATATGTTGTGTAGAAGGGAAGCTAGTGTATGCATATATGTTGTGTTGAAGGGAAGATAGTGTATGCATATATGTTGTGTAGCAGGGAAGCTAGTGTATGCATATATGTTGTGTTGAAGGGAAGCTAGTATATGCATATGTGTTGTGTAGAAGGAAAGCTAATGTATGCATATATGTTGTGTAGAAAGGAAGCTAGTGTATGCATATATGTTGTGTAGAAGGGAAGCTAGTGTATGCATATATGTTGTGTTGAAGGCAAGCTAGTGTATGCATATGTGTTGTGTAGAAGGAAAGCTAGTGTATGCATATATGTTGTGTTGAAGGGAAACTAGTGTATGCATATTGGTTGTGTAGAAGGGAAGTTAATGTATGCATATATGTTGTGTTGAAGGGAAGCTAGTGTATGCATATATGTTGTGTAGCAGGGAAGCTAGTGTATGCATATATGTTGTGTTGAAGGGAAGCTAGTGTATGCATATATGTTGTGTAGAAGGGAAGTTAATGTATGCATATATGTTGTGTAGAAGGGAAGCTAATGTATGCATATATGTTGTGTAGAAAGGAAGCTAGTGTATGCATATATGTTGTGTAGAAGGGAAGCTAGTGTTTGCATATGTGTTGTGTAGAAGGGAAGCTAGTGTATGCATATATGTTGTGTTAAAGGGAAGCTAGTGTATGCATATATGTTGTGTTGAAGGGAAGCTAGTGTATGCATATATGTTGTGTTAAAGGGAAGCTGGTGTATGCATATATGTTGTGTAGAAGGAAAGCTAGTGTATGCATATATGTTGTGTTGAAGGGAAGCTAGTGTATGCATATATGTTGTGTTGAAGGGAAGCTAGTGTATGCATATATGTTGTGTTGAAGGGAAGCTAGTGTATGCATATATGTTGTGTTGAAGGGAAGCTAGTGTATGCGTATATGTTGTGTAAAAGAGAAGATAGTGTATGCATACATGTTGTGTTGAAGGGAAGCTAGTGTATGCATATATGTTGTGTAGAAGAGAAGCTAGTGTATGCATATATGTTGTGTTGAAGGGAAGCTAGTGTATGCATATATGTTTTGTTGGAGGGAAGCTAGTGTATGCATATATGTTGTGTTGAAGGGAAGCTAGTATATGCATATGTGTTGTGTAGAAGGAAAGCTAATGTATGCATATATGTTGTGTAGAAAGGAAGCTAGTGTATGCATATATGTTGTGTAGAAGGGAAGCTAGTGTATGCATATATGTTGTGTTGAAGGCAAGCTAGTGTATTCATATGTGTTGTGTAGAAGGAAAGCTAGTGTATGCATATATGTTGTGTTGAAGGGAAACTAGTGTATGCATATTGGTTGTGTAGAAGGGAAGTTAATGTATGCATATATGTTGTGTTGAAGGGAAGCTAGTGTATGCATATATGTTGTGTAGCAGGGAAGCTAGTGTATGCATATATGTTGTGTTGAAGGGAAGCTAGTGTATGCATATATGTTGTGTAGAAGGGAAGTTAATGTATGCATATATGTTGTGTAGAAGGGAAGCTAATGTATGCATATATGTTGTGTAGAAAGGAAGCTAGTGTATGCATATATGTTGTGTAGAAGGGAAGCTAGTGTTTGCATATGTGTTGTGTAGAAGGGAAGCTAGTGTATGCATATATGTTGTGTTAAAGGGAAGCTAGTGTATGCATATATGTTGTGTTGAAGGGAAGCTAGTGTATGCATATATGTTGTGTTAAAGGGAAGCTGGTGTATGCATATATGTTGTGTAGAAGGAAAGCTAGTGTATGCATATATGTTGTGTTGAAGGGAAGCTAGTGTATGCATATATGTTGTGTTGAAGGGAAGCTAGTGTATGCATATATGTTGTGTTGAAGGGAAGCTAGTGTATGCATATATGTTGTGTAGCAGGGAAGCTAGTGTATGCATATATGTTGTGTTGAAGGGAAGCTAGTGTATGCATATATGTTGTGTTGAAGGGAAGCTAGTGTATGCATATATGTTGTGTAGAAGGGAAGCTAGTGTATGCGCATATGTTGTGTAGAAAAAAAGCTAGTGTATACATATATGTTGTGTTGAAGGGAAGCTAGTGTATGCATATATGTTGTGTAGAAGGGAAGCTAGTGTATGCATATATGTTGTGCAGAAGGGAAGCTAGTGTATGCATATATGTTGTGTAGAAGGGAAGCTAGTGTATGCATATATGTTGTGTTGAAGGGAAGCTAGTGTATGCATATATGTTGAGTAGAAGGGAAGCTAGTGTATGCATATATGTTGTGTTGAAGGGAAGCTAGTGTATGCATATATGTTGTGTTGAAGGGAAGCTAGTGTATGCATATATGTTGTGTAGAAGGGAAGCTAGTGTATGCATATATGTTGTGTAGAAGGGAAGCTACTGTATGTATATATGTTGTGTAGAAGGGAAGCTAGTGTATGCATATATGTTGTGTTGAATGGAAGCTAGTGTATGCATATATGTTGTGTAGAAGGGAAGCTAGTGTATGCATATATGTTGTGTAGAAGGGAAGCTAGTGTATGAATATATGTTGTGTTGAAGGGAAGCTAGTGTATGCATATATGTTGTGTATAAGGGAAGCTACTGAATGCATATATGTTGTGTTGAAGGGAAGCTAGTGTATGCATATATGTTGTGTAGAAGGGAAGTTAGTGTATGCATATATGTTGTGTTGAAGGGAAGCTAGTGTATGCATATATGTTGTGTTGAAGGGAAGCTAGTGTATGCGTATATGTTGTGTAAAGGGAAGCTAGTGTATGCATACATGTTGTGTTGAAGGGAAGCTAGTGTATGCATATATGTTGTGTAGAAGAGAAGCTAGTGTATGCATATATGTTGTGTTGAAGGGCAGCTAGTGTATGCATATATGTTTTGTTGGAGGGAAGCTAGTGTATGCATATATGTTGTGTTGAAGGGAAGCTAGTATATGCATATGTGTTGTGTAGAAGGAAAGCTAATGTATGCATATATGTTGTGTAGAAAGGAAGCTAGTGTATGCATATATGTTGTGTAGAAGGGAAGCTAGTGTTTGCATATGTGTTTTGTAGAAGGGAAGCTAGTGTATGCATATATGTTGTGTTAAAGGGAAGCTAGTGTATGCATATATGTTGTGTTGAAGGGAAGCTAGTGTATGCATATATGTTGTGTTAAAGGGAAGCTGGTGTATGCATATATGTTGTGTAGAAGGAAAGCTAGTGTATGCATATATGTTGTGTTGAAGGGAAGCTAGTGTATGCATATATGTTGTGTTGAAGGGAAGCTAGTGTATGCATATATGTTGTGTTGAAGGGAAGATAGTGTATGCATATATGTTGTGTAGCAGGGAAGCTAGTGTATGCATATATGTTGTGTTGAAGGGAAGCTAGTGTATGCATATATGTTGTGTTGAAGGGAAGCTAGTGTATGCATATATGTTGTGTAGAAGGGAAGCTAGTGTATGCATATATGTTGTGTTGAAGGGAAGCTAGTGTATGCATATATGTTGTGTTGAAGGGAAGCTAGTGTATGCGTATATGTTGTGTAAAAGAGAAGCTAGTGTATGCATATATGTTGTGTTGAAGGGAAGCTAGTGTATGCATATATGTTTTGTTGGAGGGAAGCTAGTGTATGCATATATGTTGTGTTGAAGGGAAGCTAGTATATGCATATGTGTTGTGTAGAAGGAAAGCTAATGTATGCATATATGTTGTGTAGAAAGGAAGCTAGTGTATGCATATATGTTGTGTAGAAGGGAAGCTAGTGTATGCATATATGTTGTGTTGAAGGCAAGCTAGTGTATGCATATGTGTTGTGTAGAAGGAAAGCTAGTGTATGCATATATGTTGTGTTGAAGGGAAACTAGTGTATGCATATTGGTTGTGTAGAAGGGAAGTTAATGTATGCATATATGTTGTGTTGAAGGGAAGCTAGTGTATGCATATATGTTGTGTAGCAGGGAAGCTAGTGTATGCATATATGTTGTGTTGAAGGGAAGCTAGTGTATGCATATATGTTGTGTAGAAGGGAAGTTAATGTATGCATATATGTTGTGTAGAAGGGAAGCTAATGTATGCATATATGTTGTGTAGAAAGGAAGCTAGTGTATGCATATATGTTGTGTAGAAGGGAAGCTAGTGTTTGCATATGTGTTGTGTAGAAGGGAAGCTAGTGTATGCATATATGTTGTGTTAAAGGGAAGCTAGTGTATGCATATATGTTGTGTTGAAGGGAAGCTAGTGTATGCATATATGTTGTGTTAAAGGGAAGCTGGTGTATGCATATATGTTGTGTAGAAGGAAAGCTAGTGTATGCATATATGTTGTGTTGAAGGGAAGCTAGTGTATGCATATATGTTGTGTTGAAGGGAAGCTAGTGTATGCATATATGTTGTGTTGAAGGGAAGCTAGTGTATGCATATATGTTGTGTAGCAGGGAAGCTAGTGTATGCATATATGTTGTGTTGAAGGGAAGCTAGTGTATGCATATATGTTGTGTTGAAGGGAAGCTAGTGTATGCATATATGTTGTGTAGAAGGGAAGCTAGTGTATGCGCATATGTTGTGTAGAAAAAAAGCTAGTGTATGCATATATGTTGTGTTGAAGGGAAGCTAGTGTATGCATATATGTTGTGTAGAAGGGAAGCTAGTGTATGCATATATGTTGTGCAGAAGGGAAGCTAGTGTATGCATATATGTTGTGTAGAAGGGAAGCTAGTGTATGCATATATGTTGTGTTGAAGGGAAGCTAGTGTATGCATATATGTTGAGTAGAAGGGAAGCTAGTGTATGCATATATGTTGTGTTGAAGGGAAGCTAGTGTATGCATATATGTTGTGTTGAAGGGAAGCTAGTGTATGCATATATGTTGTGTAGAAGGGAAGCTAGTGTATGCATATATGTTGTGTAGAAGGGAAGCTACTGTATGTATATATGTTGTGTAGAAGGGAAGCTAGTGTATGCATATATGTTGTGTTGAATGGAAGCTAGTGTATGCATATATGTTGTGTAGAAGGGAAGCTAGTGTATGCATATATGTTGTGTAGAAGGGAAGCTAGTGTATGAATATATGTTGTGTTGAAGGGAAGCTAGTGTATGCATATATGTTGTGTATAAGGGAAGCTACTGAATGCATATATGTTGTGTTGAAGGGAAGCTAGTGTATGCATATATGTTGTGTAGAAGGGAAGTTAGTGTATGCATATATGTTGTGTTGAAGAGAAGCTAGTGTATGCATATATGTTGTGTTGAAGGGAAGCTAGTGTATGCATATATGTTGTGTTGAAGGGAAGCTAGTGTATGCGTATATGTTGTGTAAAGGGAAGCTAGTGTATGCATACATGTTGTGTTGAAGGGAAGCTAGTGTATGCATATATGTTGTGTAGAAGAGAAGCTAGTGTATGCATATATGTTGTGTTGAAGGGAAGCTAGTGTATGCATATATGTTTTGTTGGAGGGAAGCTAGTGTATGCATATATGTTGTGTTGAAGGGAAGCTAGTATATGCATATGTGTTGTGTAGAAGGAAAGCTAATGTATGCATATATGTTGTGTAGAAAGGAAGCTAGTGTATGCATATATGTTGTGTAGAAGGGAAGCTAGTGTTTGCATATGTGTTTTGTAGAAGGGAAGCTAGTGTATGCATATATGTTGTGTTAAAGGGAAGCTAGTGTATGCATATATGTTGTGTTGAAGGGAAGCTAGTGTATGCATATATGTTGTGTTAAAGGAAAGCTGGTGTATGCATATATGTTGTGTAGAAGGAAAGCTAGTGTATGCATATATGTTGTGTTGAAGGGAAGCTAGTGTATGCATATATGTTGTGTTGAAGGGAAGCTAGTGTATGCATATATGTTGTGTTGAAGGGAAGATAGTGTATGCATATATGTTGTGTAGCAGGGAAGCTAGTGTATGCATATATGTTGTGTTGAAGGGAAGCTAGTGTATGCATATATGTTGTGTTGAAGGGAAGCTAGTGTATGCATATATGTTGTGTAGAAGGGAAGCTAGTGTATGCATATATGTTGTGTTGAAGGGAAGCTAGTGTATGCATATATGTTGTGTTGAAGGGAAGCTAGTGTATGCGTATATGTTGTGTAAAAGAGAAGCTAGTGTATGCATACATGTTGTGTTGAAGGGAAACTAGTGTATGCATATTGGTTGTGTAGAAGGGAAGTTAATGTATGCATATATGTTGTGTTGAAGGGAAGCTAGTGTATGCATATATGTTGTGTAGCAGGGAAGCTAGTGTATGCATATATGTTGTGTTGAAGGGAAGCTAGTGTATGCATATATGTTGTGTAGAAGGGAAGTTAATGTATGCATATATGTTGTGTAGAAGGGAAGCTAATGTATGCATATATGTTGTGTAGAAAGGAAGCTAGTGTATGCATATATGTTGTGTAGAAGGGAAGCTAGTGTTTGCATATGTGTTGTGTAGAAGGGAAGCTAGTGTATGCATATATGTTTTGTTAAAGGGAAGCTAGTGTATGCATATATGTTGTGTTGAAGGGAAGCTAGTGTATGCATATATGTTGTGTTAAAGGGAAGCTGGTGTATGCATATATGTTGTGTAGAAGGAAAGCTAGTGTATGCATATATGTTGTGTTGAAGGGAAGCTAGTGTATGCATATATGTTGTGTTGAAGGGAAGCTAGTGTATGCATATATGTTGTGTTGAAGGGAAGCTAGTGTATGCATATATGTTGTGTAGCAGGGAAGCTAGTGTATGCATATATGTTGTGTTGAAGGGAAGCTAGTGTATGCATATATGTTGTGTTGAAGGGAAGCTAGTGTATGCATATATGTTGTGTAGAAGGGAAGCTAGTGTATGCGCATATGTTGTGTAGAAAAAAAGCTAGTGTATGCATATATGTTGTGTTGAAGGGAAGCTAGTGTATGCATATATGTTGTGTAGAAGGGAAGCTAGTGTATGCATATATGTTGTGCAGAAGGGAAGCTAGTGTATGCATATATGTTGTGTTGAAGGGAAGCTAGTGTATGCATATATGTTGAGTAGAAGGGAAGCTAGTGTATGCATATATGTTGTGTTGAAGGGAAGCTAGTGTATGCATATATGTTGTGTTGAAGGGAAGCTAGTGTATGCATATATGTTGTGTAGAAGGGAAGCTAGTGTATGCATATATGTTGTGTAGAAGGGAAGCTACTGTATGTATATATGTTGTGTAGAAGGGAAGCTAGTGTATGCATATATGTTGTGTTGAATGGAAGCTAGTGTATGCATATATGTTGTGTAGAAGGGAAGCTAGTGTATGCATATATGTTGTGTAGAAGGGAAGCTAGTGTATGAATATATGTTGTGTTGAAGGGAAGCTAGTGTATGCATATATGTTGTGTATAAGGGAAGCTACTGAATGCATATATGTTGTGTTGAAGGGAAGCTAGTGTATGCATATATGTTGTGTAGAAGGGAAGTTAGTGTATGCATATATGTTGTGTTGAAGGGAAGCTAGTGTATGCATATATGTTGTGTTGAAGGGAAGCTAGTGTATGCGCATATGTTGTGTAGAAAAAAAGCTAGTGTATGCATATATGTTGTGTTGAAGGGAAGCTAGTGTATGCATATATGTTGTGTAGAAGGGAAGCTAGTGTATGCATATATGTTGTGTAGAAGGGAAGCTAGTGTATGTATATATGTTGTGTAGAAGGGAAGCTAGTGTATGCATATATGTTGTGTTGAAGGGAAGCTAGTGTATGCATATATGTTGAGTAGAAGGGAAGCTAGTGTATGCATATATGTTGTGTTGAAGGGAAGCTAGTGTATGCATATATGTTGTGTTGAAGGGAAGCTAGTGTATGCGTATATGTTGTGTAAAAGAGAAGCTAGTGTATGCATACATGTTGTGTTGAAGGGTAGCTAGTGTATGCATATATGTTGTGTAGAAGAGAAGCTAGTGTATGCATATATGTTGTGTTGAAGGGAAGCTAGTGTATGCATATATGTTTTGTTGGAGGGAAGCTAGTGTATGCATATATGTTGTGTTGAAGGGAAGCTAGTATATGCATATGTATTGTGTAGAAGGAAAGCTAATGTATGCATATATGTTGTGTAGAAAGGAAGCTAGTGTATGCATATATGTTGTGTAGAAGGGAAGCTAGTGTTTGCATATGTGTTGTGTAGAAGGGAAGCTAGTGTATGCATATATGTTGTGTTAAAGGGAAGCTAGTGTATGCATATATGTTGTGTTGAAGGGAAGCTAGTGTATGCATATATGTTGTGTTAAAGGGAAGCTGGTGTATGCATATATGTTGTGTAGAAGGAAAGCTAGTGTATGCATATATGTTGTGTTGAAGGGAAGCTAGTGTATGCATATATGTTGTGTTGAAGGGAAGCTAGTGTATGCATATATGTTGTGTTGAAGGGAAGCTAGTGTATGCATATATGTTGTGTAGCAGGGAAGCTAGTGTATGCATATATGTTGTGTTGAAGGGAAGCTAGTGTATGCATATATGTTGTGTTGAAGGGAAGCTAGTGTATGCATATATGTTGTGTTGAAGGGAAGCTAGTGTATGCATATATGTTGTGTAGAAGGGAAGCTAGTGTATGCATATATGTTGTGTAGAAGGGAAGCTAGTGTATGCATATATGTTGTGTAGAAGGGAAGCTAGTGTATGCATATATGTTGTGTTGAAGGGAAGCTAGTGTATGCATATATGTTGAGTAGAAGGGAAGCTAGTGTATGCATATATGTTGTGTTGAAGGGAAGCTAGTGTATGCATATATGTTGTGTTGAAGGGAAGCTAGTGTATGCATATATGTTGTGTAGAAGGGAAGCTAGTGTATGCATATATGTTGTGTAGAAGGGAAGCTAGTGTATGTATATATGTTGTGTAGAAGGGAAGCTAGTGTATGCATATATGTTGTGTTGAATGGAAGCTAGTGTATGCATATATGTTGTGTAGAAGGGAAGCTAGTGTATGCATATATGTTGTGTAGAAGGGAAGCTAGTGTATGAATATATGTTGTGTTGAAGGGAAGCTAGTGTATGCATATATGTTGTGTATAAGGGAAGCTACTGAATGCATATATGTTGTGTTGAAGGGAAGCTAGTGTATGCATATATGTTGTGTAGAAGGGAAGCTAGTGTATGCATATATGTTGTGTTGAAGGGAAGCTAGTGTATGCATATATGTTGTGTTGAAGGGAAGCTAGTGTATGCGTATATGTTGTGTAAAAGAGAAGCTAGTGTATGCATACATGTTGTGTTGAAGGGAAGCTAGTGTATGCATATATGTTGTGTAGAAGAGAAGCTAGTGTATGCATATATGTTGTGTTGAAGGGAAGCTAGTGTATGCATATATGTTTTGTTGGAGGGAAGCTAGTGTATGCATATATGTTGTGTAGAAGGGAAGCTGGTGTATGCATATATGTTGTGTTGAAGGGAAGCTAGTGTATGTATATATGTTGTGTTGAAGGGAAGCTAGTGTATGCATATATGTTGTGTTGAAGGGAAGCTAGTGTATGCATATATGTTGTGTTGAAGGGAAGCTAGTGTATGCATATATGTTGTGTTGAAGGGAAGCTAGTGTATGCATATATGTTGTGTTGAAGGGAAGCTAGTGTTTGCATATATGTTGTGTAGAAGGGAAGCTAGTGTATGCATATATGTTGTGTTGAAGGAAAGCTAGTGTATGCATATATGTTGTGTAGACGGGAAGCTAGTGTATGCATATATTTTGTGTTGAAGGGAAGCTAGTGTATGTATATATGTTGTGTAGAAGGAAGCTAGTGTATGCATATATGTTGTGTTGAAGAGAAGCTAGTGTATGCATATATGTTGTGTTGAAGGGAGGCTAGTGTATGCATATATGTTGTGTTGAAGGGAAGCTAGTGTATGCATATATGTTGTGTTGAAGGGAAGCTAGTGTATGTATATATGTTTTGTTGAAGGGAAGCTAGTGTATGCATATATGTTATGTTGAAGGGAAGCTAGTGTATGCATATATGTTGTGTTGAAGGGAAGCTAGTGTATGCATATATGTGGTGTTGGAGGGAAGCTAGTGTATGCATATATGTTGTGTAGAAGAGAAGCTAGTGTATGCATATATGTTGTGTTGAAGGGAAGCTAGTGTATGCATATATGTTTTGTTGGAGGGAAGCTAGTGTATGCATATATGTTGTGTTGAAGGGAAGCTAGTATATGCATATGTATTGTGTAGAAGGAAAGCTAATGTATGCATATATGTTGTGTAGAAAGGAAGCTAGTGTATGCATATATGTTGTGTAGAAGGGAAGCTAGTGTTTGCATATGTGTTGTGTAGAAGGGAAGCTAGTGTATGCATATATGTTGTGTTGAAGGGAAGCTAGTGTATGCATATATGTTGTGTAGCAGGGAAGCTAGTGTATGCATATATGTTGTGTTGAAGGGAAGCTAGTGTATGCATATATGTTGTGTAGAAGGGAAGCTAGTGTATGCATATATGTGTGTTGAAGGGAAGCTAGTGTATGCATATATGTTGTGTTGAAGGGAACCTAGTGTATGCATATTTGTTGTGTTGAAGGGAAGCTAGTGTATGCATATATGTTGTGTTGAAGGGAAGCTAGTGTATGCATATATGTTTTGTTAAGGAATAACAAAGAAAATAAATTTGGACTACATTTTTTGAATGGACTAGAAAGCGTTTAAAATGACGTTATTATTTTGAATAAGCGCTTATACTACAGAAACGGTCAATTCTATACATTATTATTGGTGAAAACGTGTACACTTAGATAATTTTTAATATATTATTTGCTGCTTTAATATGAGAGATTTCATTACCACTTGGAAAAGTATGAACGGAATTTACCCTGAACATTTCCAGTATCTACCTTTTATAGTTTGCACTCTACGTTGATTTCAGTCAGGCACTAGAACAACTATTTTATACAACTATTATAACTATTATAACAACTATTATATATATATATATATATATATATATATATATATATATATATATATATATATAAAGAGAGAGAGAGAGAGATAGAGAGAGAGAGAGAGAGAGATAGAGAGAGAGAGAGAGAGAGAGAGAAATGGGTAGAATTTAATTTTGTGTAACTCTGCATTAATACTCTATTTATAACCTCAGCTATTTTTAATAGGTTTTTTTAATAATAACAATGAACGTTATTGGTAAAACAATGTATAACTATTTCCTCTACAACGGGGCTACTTCAGGTCTGCCAATCTGAGTTTCCTCCATTCTAATTAGTACATAATATAATGTAACTTATTACAATATAAAATACGAGACTGATATTGCAGTATAAAACATATTTGACTAGATGAGTTATAATTATTTCTTTGACATTTGATACCAAATTTATTAGGTGATTGTGTTACATTGTTTTACCGTTTCGTATGTAATAGTATTGTACAAATTCATTTCACCGCCGTTACGGTTTGGGATTCACGAGAAACGCTAAGCCGATGAGAGTAAATTAATCCCACAGAATGTTAATAATTTAATCCTTCAACCAATCTGATTTTAACGCACGGCAATAACATGATGTAATTTTAATTGAAATGAAAAATATTTAGTAACTGGCTTTACAGTTCAAAATTAAATGTTAATTAATTTAACAACTTTAGTAAATTAAATACATGTTTATTTTCTTACTAAACAAACCCGTTAATTAAATAGTAATAATGTTGCTTTGTGACAGTGAATGAACGTGCTTCGACTGGAATGGCAGAGGTTACTAAATGGCTAAATAGCGTAATTAAAATGTAATATACATCAGCTGTAAGAGCGATCGAATATATATATGGTGTAGGATACGTGAGAAAATATGGAAATCAGGATTCCTGTACTAATATTTTAAGAGGAACATACAAATGCTGAAAATTGATCAAAATAAATATCTATCGGCGTAATTGTATAACTGGTGGCAAGACATTGCAATTTCATACGTAGACACTTAATTTCCATGCTTAGAGGTTTGTTAAGGTTTTAGCAAAATTCAGTATGTGGTTATATATACATTATTAATATTTTGTTACTATAAGCCATTAAATATACATTTACCTTTTTCATAGAAAGCTGCCTGTTGTAATACACAAAAATAAAATTACAGTTAGTTTGTATTAAATAATTACATCTATTATGAACAAGTGATACACCCAACCCGTTAAACAGCTGTTCTACAGCATAACCTATAACATAAAATCAGCTGTTTTATTAAATCATATGTTATTAATTATTTTAAACTAAATGAGACTAAATAACGTAATTGCATACCTTCCCCTTTTTGTAAAACGTTTTCCTATCCTATAAAACTGAATTCAATAATAAATTTAATTATAGTATGAATATTTTAAAACACAAACTGTATTAACGCCAACTGTAATTAGCTACAAGTTTTTAAATAAATGTATTTGAACTTGAGTGGATGAATGAAAGTTATTTTTTTAACGATTGAAAATTTGAACAAGATATATATTAAGGGAGAGTGTGAAATAATTGAATAACAAAAAACATGTTGCTTTTCCTGGAATTTTTAAACAAACTGTATTCTATTTCCTACTTTTCTATACAAATATACATTGACATAATCATGTGGCGGAATATTGCTACACCTTTCAAGCCACTCTGACAACTGTAACAACAAAGCAGAAGCGAACTTAAAATATAACGAAATTTCTTTTCAATACAAAATATTGCACAAATAAAAACATAGCATTTGAAAATAAATAAAATTACAATAAATTTAGTTCGTATCAGGCGAATGCTACCCTTACAATGTATTTTATATGAAGAGACCTCTAACCATGGGTAAACATTAGAAGCACGTTTTCATACAGTGGAAGTCTAGCAAAAGCAACCGTATTTATTATTGCCATGAGCAGCCAGTAATTGCTTGCATCCAGGAATTATGATAATATATAGGCGATTCTATTTATACAATACTGAAATATAGTCAAGGCAGAGACTTCAAACAATACTTGTGTAAGGTTTTGTTTAGGAAAAAACCTTTTTCAGTTGGTATGTGTAGTCTATCTGCGAAGCAAATTTGTAGCTCAAGGAATAGCGTTAAAGCCTCAACCTCCCTTGAGGACAAACGAGACTCAGCCTGCTCTTGTTGGAGATAAACCTAATTGAACGGCGATATTGGGATTTGGAGTCATTAGTCGCACGCATGACTCCGAGTTCACGCGAATCCAGTGTTTGGTCAGAAACTGTTCTACACCACCGTTAAAATTTAAACTTTATTTATAACGGATTCATTTATGAAATTATTGCTCAACATTATTGCGTTTTACTAATGTAATAAGGCATAACTAGATATCGGATGTGTACCTATGTAACGTGTTAAATAACTTATTTCTAAAGGAATTAATTGATTTTAAAGATTGCAGTAATTCATTTCATAATTAAAGATGACTTGCAATATCAATTGTTCAGTTGGAACAAGGATGATGTATATCCCAAATAATTTAAACACAATGTTAGTTCAAAGAATTCAAGTTTTACTTTTGCAAATTAAACAAAAATTACAAATAAATACATATTGAAAATGCTGGCCTACCATTGTTACATACATATTTAATATAAAAGATTTAATATATGAAAATCTATGGCAGAGGAATATTTATTTGAAATTGCTTGCGTATATTTAAGATGCATTAACGATTGTACATTGAATTTAATTTTTTTTTTTTTTACATTGCACTATTACTTTAAACACTTTTGTTTTACTGAGAACTGGCTTGTAAATATTAATTTATTTATATTTTGATAAATCTCAAAGCACATGATTCATTCTAACAATAATAATATCTTGTGTATTTTTAATTCAAAGTTTTTAAATGAAAATACTCTTAGACGCGTCTGATACTTGTTAAGGACTGATTTCAAATGCATTTGTTAAAATAATTTGTATTCAGTAAATATATATATATATATATATATATATATATATATATATATATATATATATATATATTTTAAAACAACATAGGTTATTCAAATACAAGAATATTTATTATTTTATATCCTTAAAGCTTTTCTTTGGCAAACAGTACCAACATCATCATGAAGGAAAATTACAACAATGTAAGCTATAGGCCTAAACATGAATGAAGAAAATAAAACGGTTATTGGGTTCGCTATGTAGATGATGGAATGTATATATCAAACAATAATAATATAAATTTAACAAATATTTTGGATAAAATAAATAAAATTAATAATAAAATCAAATTTACTTATGAAGTTGAAACAAATAACAAAATAAATTTTCTAGATTTAACAATAATAAGAAAAAATGAAAAATTTGAATATATGATATACCGTAAACTAACTTTGACAAACCAAATTATACCAAATAATTCTAATCATCCATATAATCAAAAAATGGCTGCTTTATATAACTTATTATATAGAATGCATAAAAAACCCATGGATGAAGAAAATAAAATAAGAGAAAAAAACATAATTTATCAAATTGCATTAGAAAACGGTTATAAAAAGGAAACTGTTGACAAACTTAATTATAATATTTTTAATAAACAAAATAATAATTTAATTTGCAATAATAATAATAATACAATATGGACTTCATTTTTATTTATAGGCAATGAAATAAAAAATATCACCAAATTATTTAAAAATACAAATATCAAAATTGCATTCAAAAATAATAACAAAATAATAAACATAATAAATAACAATAATAAAACAATTAATTTGCATTAAAAAGGTGGTGTTTATAAATTAGAATGCGAAAATTGTAATAAAGCGTATATAGATCAAACCAAGAAAAAATTAAAAGAAAGATATAAAGAACATTTAAATGCCTATATTAATCCAGAAATATATAAATCAAATTTCGCAAATCATTGTATTAATAATAAGCACCAATTTCCAAATATAGAAAATATGAGACTTATAAAAGAAATTAATAAGGGATTAATAATGAATATATATGAAGCATTCGAAATATATAAACACAATAATAATAACAAATTAATTAAAGAACAAATACATATACATTCTAAATTTGATACTATATTCAATGTCTATAATGTAACAGCAACAAAATAAATTTGGCAATTTGTATAAATTTAGCAACAATTGTATTTCTATTTAAACATATGTTTTAGGCCTATAGGTTACATTAATGTAATTTTCATTCCTGAAGATGCTGGTACTGTTTGCCAACGAAAAGCTTTGGATATAAAATATTAAATATTCTTGTATTTGAATAACCTATGTTGTTTTAAATTATTAAACAAGAAAACGTATTTTATATATATATATATATATATATATATATATATCTTATTATAATATCGTACTAATATCATCATTACCCTGATGATGTTGGTACTGTTAGCCAACGAAAAGCTTTGAATTGTAAATTCAATTATAATTCTCGTATTTGTATTTTGACCTATGTTCTTTATATATATATATATATATATATATATATATATATATATATATATATATATATATATATATATATAACTAGTGTGAACTAATATTACGAATGAAAAAGAGCAAGTTTGAGAGAGGAAACGTGCCTTACTAATGGTTTTATAATAAAAAAAGTGATGAAATACTTACTATGATTGTAATTAGTAAACATTTGAGGATTTTGTATGAGGAGGAAATTGGATAACCCAGAAAAAAAGAGGGATTGAAAGAGTAATTAATCTGTAAGGTAGGCAGTTGAGAAAGAGAAAGTTCCTTTAGAGGAAGAGAAAGAGAGGGGGAAGGAGAACGAGGTGGGACAGATTGTTAGAGAAGAAGAAGAAGAAAGATGAAAGGGAGAAGGTGTAGGAGCGGCGTAGAAATAAAAGAGATGGAGAGAGAAAGAGAAAAGGTGAGTGTGAAGGCAGAGACGATTGCAAGACAAAGATGGCGAAAAAGAGTGGCTCAAAGATAGATGGAATTGTACTATCCATAATATTGTCTATATCTTCTTCTATTCCATAAAGAATAGACAATCGTCATCTAGGTCCAGTAGGTTTATTTTGATTTTCTCTTGCCTGTAGCAGACTAAGTTCGTTCGGTTTTAAACAAAGAGAGGGTTTTATTTAAATCGCGGTGCTTTCTAAACGAGAAAAATCAGTTAATTTGCAGTTAGAAATGGATGGCAGTCATGTACAGTGGAGGTGATTGTGTTTATCTCTGCCCTTCCTTGCAGGTCACGCTGTACGACCGGGCGTTCTCATCTAATGATGATTGTAAACTACCCCTTGTTTATCTTTGTTCTTTAAAAACGAAACTTTTCATTAGATATTTCTGAAAGTGAAATCGTTCATAGCGACACCAAAAAATTTTATTGGTTGTAAATAAACATACAATTCCGCGTCAGTAATATTTCCGTCGGGTTACGCTATGAGTCACATGAGTGTATTATATGGTAACATATGATCTCATATATGAGCTGTTTTACGTTATGTTAAAACCAACTGTTTTAACACGAAGGCTATGTTACGTTATTTATTGAACATTGTTAAGTAAAAACATTAGTAATAAATAGTTTTGATCAGTTATTAAATAAATTATTTAATTATATTTTGATAAACCTCAGTACAAAAAATTCAATAATAATAAGTTAAGTATTTCGAATCCAAGTTTTGAAAATAAAACTTTCTTATTCGCGTCTGGTACTTTTTTAAAACAGGTTACACATGAATTTGTTAAACATAGGCTTTTTGTATTCAGGAAACATCTGATAAATGTTTTCTTTTACCCACATTATGTTATTATTAACTATTCAATACATTCTTCAAAAAGCGATATAAAAATTGGATGAAAAATCTATAAATTCGTATATTCTTAAAGTTTCTCTAAAAGTTTTATATTATTGTTTCGTATATTATAACAGATGTTTAGGTAAATACTCAATACGCGAAATTAAATGTTTTTCTCAATTCAAGATTACTGTAAACGCGACTGTAAAAGTATATACTTCTGTAAATCCCCTGAGTGCCAACGCCCCCTTTTTCCTAACCTTTACAACAATTAACGGATCCATATATCGCGAGTTTTTTCGAATTCCACTCACATATAACGTAATTCTTACAGTCGTTAAGTAATGTTAATGACATATTTTCCATACAACATCTCGCCTTAGGTAAGTTACGGCTAAAACCACTGTTAAAGTTAGAGAAAATGTTACATTTCAAAAACATTTTAATCTGTAATTGTAGATTAACGTTACTGATAAATAGTTTACATAGAATCGGTAAAGTTTTGCTTTTCTAATCGACATGGATGGTAGGTACTAAGTAGTATGACGTTAGAGCGTCAAGTCTTTGCAGCTAGGAAAGCTTTAACATCACTTTATTTTATTTAATATTGCTGTCTCGTTTCACTATTATCTGTTCTCAAGTATTGCAACAATAGCAAACAAATGTCGCTTGTGAGTTTTGTGCAGAAGGGTAATAACGCGAAATAATCATTTCTTTCAGTGAGTCTTTGCTAATTATCATGCATTCTTGCATTGTTCATTCCATTCTTGATAAAGCATACACTTGAGTGTCTCGAAGATCTGCATTGTTTATAATACAATAATGTTTCTTGCACGGGATAATTGCAAAGTATCCATTGTGCATAGCACATTCTCTCCTTCATTGTAACAAGTACCAATTGCTTTTTGTTATAAGAGTTTATATTATAGAAAAACATTTAAAAGAATTTTAGTAGTTTATATTTTAATGAAAAGGTAAAACCGAATTGAGTCAATGAAGGATGAGGTTTAAATGGACCAAAGGTAACTCACTTTGCATAGTAATTAGGCACAGATTCTCGTGTGGTAAAGCTCGGAGTAAAGTTACATCTGTTTTTAACTTCCTTTTACATCCGTACTATACCTGTAAGAGAAGTGATATGTGTGCAAATAAGGTAAGTAGTTTTAATATTGATCAAATATTTCTATTGACATTTAAAACAAGTGATATAAGAAAGAAATAAGTGAATTCCTCACTGAGGTTAACAAAGAAAGATTTTATTTTACTTACCCTGGAGCATTATTTATGATATTGTGTGAAAACCTTGGAAACAGTCTAAGGTTGTACATTGGAGGTTTTGACAAAAACTAGAAGGGGAAAAAATTCATATACATCTTTGAGAAAAATATTTCTATGTACTGGAAATTTAGCGCATTACCAAGGAGCACTAGACTTGAATCTTGCTGGACCCACACATTTTATAGTTAAATAATTATTTTAAAAAAACTGTAATTAAATAAATTGTCATTTCCTGTAGGTACACAAAATGTATATGAACTTGATTGGGAGAATAAAAACGTATTTTACTAGCGATTGGAAATTTGAACCAGATCCTATACGAGAGTACCATGAGAGTATGAGCTAATAGAAGGAATTTAATAAATCCAGGTAAGGAAAAATCTCCATTTGTAAAAGCCCAACTTAGTAGAAATTATTGTAATAAAATAAAAATAATTAGTCTAATTAATTAATAAGACTATCTTTTACCTTTTGCCTATTTTTCCTTTTAATAACTAATCATTACATTATTGTAAAAAAGCTTCTCTTACTTCATCAGCCTGCAAATATATATATACATATATATATATATATATATATATATATATATATATATATAGATATATATATATTGGCATATATCTATATTTAAGTATTTGCCTTTAAATATTACTTTTAAACCTTCTTATTAAATATTTGTTATTCTGTTTCTTATTATAGTTTTAAAACTGAAGAGAAAATTTTACTTTATAATGTAAACATATTTCAAAGTAAACACCGGACTAAATGTTTAACATTTTTGCAAACTTCCTCGGGGAAAGAGATTTCTGCAAAGATGGGCTCACGAGTTGTTCATTTACTGCACAGATCCATTCCGCCATCTTCAGATATATTATGTTCCAGTACAGCGACAATATTTGTTTAGAAACTTATACAGAAGCAGAAACATATTTCATTAAGGCACTAAAGAATTCAAAGCAATGGAAAATCTAAATCTTTTTAAACTTGCTTTGATAGTACGACTGAAGGGGATTTTCATCCTTCAAAATTAAGAGATTAAAATACAATATTTAGTAACGAAATAAGATACTAAAACTTTTGTTGACATCTGGGAAAATATATAGAGCAACTTAATTTTGTTCTGAATAGATTGTGTTTTTGTAGTCAGACATTTTGAGTAATAAAATATATTTTCAATTCATATTCTTAGTTCACACTATCCCTTATACATATATATATATATATATATATTATATATATATATATATATATATAATCAATTTAAAATATTTCGAAAAAAGAATAGTTCTAATACTTTTCGTCGATAAAATAGTACCAGCATCTTCGGGCTTTGAATAATATATGTAAATAGACCATTCCTGTATTTAAAATATTTTTTATTTTTTAATTACGAGTTACAACTCTCGTTAATAACTTTCTCGTATATTACGAGAAAAACTTCTTCTACGAGAATAACTTTCGCTTATATATATATATATATATATATATATATATATATAACTATCTTATTCAAATTTTCAGACGTTAGTAAACTAATTTTTATCTATACATTCAAATCAAAATACATATCTTTAAACTTGTAGTGAATGACACTTGATGTTAATACAGTTCTTTTTTCAAATATTAATTCAATAATGAAAGAGATTTAATAATGTAATTTCAATTTTTTATATTTTTCTACTTTATATTATGATTCTTTTATATGTATAATAGATATGTTTTAAATAATTAATTAATGTTTGAAAACTGTATTAACATTTAGTACCACCCACTACAAGTTACGAAAATGCATTTGCACTCGATTTCATGAATAAAAAGTATTTTATTAACAAGATGTGCCTTGTCTTAAATTTCATAAATTCACATATTGTGAATTTCATATACATATAATCTCATATACATATTGTGAACTAATAGCAAGTATTGAATTACCGAGCGCCACCAAAACCCTGCAATACATTCGCATGTATTTATTATTTTGCATAATTAAATTTATCTTTGAAAGCCATCAAGTCGAACTTGAAATTATTAACCAAAGGTAAACACGCGATTTAATAAAAACTAAACGAAATATTGATTATTGTTTTATTTAAGTTTATCGCAAATTCCTGTGGGACGGTGGCATTCAGAGGACTGATCAAGTGCAAACGTATTGAGTTTTGTTTGTGTTTGTTAAAATTAGTACTGTAGGAGAGACTGAAAAAATATATCAGAAGCGTACTATGTGTTCAGAGTTCGTTTATAACGTAATGTTATATAACAAACTTAAAGGTATGTGTTAAACTCAACAATAAACATAGATGACAATAGCGTAGACTGTACTATTGCGTGTAGATAAACACTCATCTACATAGAAAATAAACAGTTCCAAAACCTCTACATTTATTTAACACAGTTACCATCTTTAGTTAACGCTTATTTAATTAAAGGTATTCAGCATTTCTTTTTAAAATTCATAATGATTCCATTAAATATGAAACTTTTATTGAATAAATGACAATCTGGTTGAATATCGAGTCAAAAGTTCTTTTTATTTAGTGCAAGGTTTCGGTAACTGATTTGTTGCCCTTATTAAGCCTGAAAACAATTTTTTCATTACACTATAAATAATCATAAAGATACAAGTATACAGAAGTACAACTAAATAAATAAAAGATTTTTGAGTCGGTATTCAACCGACTTGTTATTCGTTCAATGTTTACGTCGAATGATCAAATAAACATGAATGCACATTCTATGCTACCCCAACGTAGGATACGGGCATTCCTTCAGAAAGTATCCACTGTAAAACTATGGAAAGGGTTGTAGAGCAAAGCGAACAAAGTGTAATTTAAGAAATATTTTTAAGTGCTTGTATTTACATTTAAATGTACAAGCAGCTCGTAATCTCTATATAGTTAACCGGATCATACAATTTACCGTTATATTTTTTAAACAGATATAAAGACTATTTTAATTAGCAATCATATTTTGACATATCCCAAAATAAATAAAGCAAATAAATATGATAAATATTCCAATAAATACACATTAAAGTTTATACACATTAAAAGTTTCAAGAAATAAATCTGAAATTTTGAATTAATAAGGGCGATTGTCATTTCTTTCTCCTTTCCGACCAAACTTGATAAAGTTAATTATTTAACTTTTGTTTATAGTAATTAGAAAATAAACAATTTTAAATAAATAAATTCAATTCTTTTTAATGCCAACAAGTTATTTTATATACTTTTTATAATATAATTATAAATATAAGCATAAATAATTGCAACTAATAATTTTATTATTTTAAATATGTATATATCTACATATGACTGAATCGCAAAAAGAAAGTGAAATTTATGATTAAAATTAGTTAATTAAATTTATTTAATAAGTTATTATTTAAAAAAACGTATTTGACTGGTTAGTGACTGTATACCAAAGCTTCGGTCAATGATAGGAACGCTTTGTAAAGGTTTTGCACGGAGGCCTCTAGCTTGAGGTAAGCACACCGATTGTGGGAGCTAATGAGCACTTGCAAGCTACTGCCCAGTCCGCTTCTAGTTGGATATACTGTGTTCGCAATTCTCAACTCCAATACCTTCCTCTTGTAATGCGGGGATACTTTTCTCTAGCACTACATGACCTATTTACGTACGCGCTTTATTACGTATCAAACTATGGATATTAGGTTAGATAATTTCTTCTCGGTGATTAATTACCTGGTTATGAGATTATACAAAGTTTATTAATAATATTTTTTATAATTAATTATATGTTATAACATATATATATATATATATATATATATATATATATATATATATATATATATATATATATATATATACAAAGATATTTTAAAACTCATTTCTACTTAGGTTATCAAAAATTTATTTTAGGTTTTTTTTATAAATAAATTCAAATAATGTAAATAAGTAACATAATCTATGCTTGAAAACAGCTGTTCTCCCACACAACCTATAACATGAAATAAGCTTTTTCATGAAATCATATGTTATCACGTATTTTAGGCCAAATCAAACAAAATAACTATATTGCCTTTCTTTCTCCCGGATAAAACTGAAATTAATTTATTAAATTTATTTAACGAATTAATTTGTTAAAAAACTGTCTTAACATCAAGTGACATACACAAGATTTCAAAAAATGTATTTGAATTTGGGTGGAAGTTTAAAATGTAATTTAGGCATAATAACGAATGAAAATCGAATGGAAATAACGAAGAAATATAAATAAATATAGGAAGAGTGTGAAATAAATATGAAAAAGAATATAACTTACTTTAAACCATTACATCATTTATTTTAATATTCGTAGCTCGGAAATCTAATATTAGGCTCATACAAGCAAGTGGCCAAGTCTACTTGAAACTATTTGAAATTACATTCCATTGTAACAGAACTTACTTGGGTCTGGTAAAATTAAATTACATTTGCATAGATTTAAATTATAGGATCCCGCTTCAGATTTTCCTGGAAGAAATATTTTTGCACTCCTGTACAAGGCGAAGCTATTGCATATTCAATTGCTTGCTTCCTTGACAACCTGTTTAATTTAGGAGCGTTTGCAACGTATTCATTTACTTAAAGCCGCTGTAAAGTTTAACACGTAAAAATAATTGTATTTTGGTTTGTTAACAGTTTTGGCAAACATAGAAAGAAATAATATGACACTAAAATACCCTGAGGTCATATTTTCTTACTAATTATTAAGAAAGCTACGATTGGACTGTTGGCAGAGTAACAGCCTCTAGATAATGTCAATAATAATTTACGAAAAGCTTCTAGTAAATAATTTTGTAAATATTCCTATATATGAAATGTGTGTGCATTGATAAATAATGAGCTAACAGAAAGGAATTATTGAAAAAAAAACATATTAAGGATCAAATGTTCCTTTTTCCTAGGTTTACCATTCACCTGGTTTATTGATCAATATTTATAAATGTATTTGTTGGGTATAAATCTGTATTTTTAACACATATAATGTGAAAGATTATTATAACTTCTGGAACAAGTCACTGAATACTTATTTATAAAACTTTAATGCACTAAAATTTACTATGTTCAAATTATTGTCAACAACATTCCTTCTGCAATATTCGAGTTCATAAATAATTCACATGTAATACGACAGAAATTGAAGTGCTGCCAGTTAGACTAAATTCAGCAATAACACAACATAAAGGAACTCCTTACAATAAGTTCTAATATTATCTTAACAAACAACATATAGTTACAATAAAAATATTGGAAACAACCATTACAAAAATAGCTAATAATATATGTTACCTATAAGATTAAACCCTTATGTACATTTCGATGACCATTTCATCATCAACAGAAGGCCTTATTACATAATTACAATCTATCAAAGAAAAAGTTAACCTAGTTAACCTAAATCAAAATTTTATAATAAAACCCTCTGATGACGATGGCATGGTCATCGAAATGAACATGAGAGTTTAATCTTAAGTAACTTGTATGATTATTTTTGGCTTATTGGGGTAGATTCAAATATTCTTTTTGTAATATATTGTACCACTGTGTCCTTGATATTGTATAACATACAGTTAGTTACATTTGTTTCTAGCCATGTTACTGTGTTATGCCTTGTATTTTATAAATTGATTTACAATGCCCGATCCTTGAATTTGCTTTATCTTTAAAAATTAAATAAAAATATATTTTTAATATACTGGCTAAATTGTGCATGAATAGATATTCAGTAAACTTGGACGATCTTCAGCGTTATCGTGCACTGGGTCGGATGGTCTACATAGTAGATGTCAAAATCGGACTTTCGCCACAAACAGGTGGTTTTGATGAAAATACGTTAATTTCCGTTAAAAACGGTTACGTGAGGTACTAGGGGTTGGTTTCTGAGATAATTGGAGCGTAACGTGAATGGGAGGAGGTATTAAATGTGCGCACTTGTGCGCGCTTGTGCGTTTGTATAGGTGGCAGGTGTTTTTTTAGAAATACGTTAATTTCCGTTAAAGACCGTTACGTGAGGAACTAGGGGTTGGTTGCTGAGATAATTGGAGCGTAACGAAAATGTAGTTGTGTCGGAGGAGGTAATAAATGTGCGCGTTTTTGCGTTTGTGTATATGCGTGGACATGTGCGTGTTCACTATTGTGTGACGTAATTAAAAACATGTTCGGACATGTTCGGGGGTAATGTAAAAACCGTTGGTTACCTAGAGAATGAGGTAATTTTGGTATGTGTTTTTTGTGAAGGACCGTGTGTATTATATCCCGTACCCAGTTCGTTGCTGACCTATATTTTTACTATAACGTCGCGTGTGTACGGTTGAAGTATTTTTAAAAACCGTTGAAATCCGTTACGAGGTGATGGGTTTATTTTCGTGATAAATGTGTCAGTCGCAAAGACTGAACGGTGACTTCTCTGTTTGTTCACCAGATCTTTACTGGTTAAAAAATGTAAAAGCATGTTAATTTATTAAGATAGGTTCCGCGCTCGTGAGCTTGTGTGTGTGTGTGTGTACATATCATTGTGCTAGCGCTTGTTTCTCCAACTCTGTGTTTGTTGTAACAGGTATTTGGCCTGAATAAATTGTTTTTAAAAACCTACCTCTGTTTCGAGTTATTTAACTGCCGTAGTTATAAACATGTTCGGACCATTGAAAAGCGTTTTTAAAACTTTACCTGCGCGCTTGTGCGTTTGTGTGTACGTGCGAGTGGTCACGATTGTGTGACGTAATTAAAAACATGTTCGGACATGTTGGGGGCAATGTAAAACGTCATTGGGAACTTGTATAGATGATGACGACGACATACTTGTGTTATAGTTGTGGGATAAGTAGTTGGTTAGTGGGTCAAGGTCATATGAAGATGTTTTTAAAAGAGTCGCAAGCAGAAGTGCTTGCGAGATTATTATTAATTTTATTTATTTATTTATTTTTTTTTTTTTTACACAAATACAATATCATCTTATAATTACATCTCTATATTATAACAAAAATGCATTTTTTTGTTTAGACTTATACAGCTACTGATGCAAAGTCAATTCGGTGAACCCACATCCGGACGGTCCGTTGGAGACTATGTGAAATTCGCCGGCACCCACCTCATCCAAATCCATGTTCGCCAACAGCGTGATGAAGCGTCTAGGTAGGAATATCTGGAATTTCGGGTCTTCTCCTTCCTTGTATGGGAAACCTCCTAGCGCTGCAACAACTGCTACCCCGTAGGTAGTGTCGACTTTTCTGAGGTAGTGCACCGAATACTGTTTACCTTCCTTCAGTTCTGAACATTTCTTTATGGGCAACCCGTCAGCTTTAGACTTTGAGTTGAACTGTTGAATTATTGACTGTAGAGTTGCTTCGCGGTTCATAGTTACGGAGGAGAAGTAACTGTATCGTGTAGCTCTGCCTGAGGTCTATAAGGAAATGATGTCTAACCACCGCTATCGTTGGTTTATATAATGCGTTTCCCCCTCCCTTATTATTGTAGTCATAGTCTTAAGACTGTCGCGACTTTCATCGCACGTAGAAGCGCGCAATTCGTTTCTTTGTGTTGCGGGTCTATAACGCTTTTACAAACTTTCTGGATTCCTCTCAAGAAGGTCCAATCTCTTGAGGAACCGATATCGATAACTTCAGCAGAAGTGAAACCACGAATCCATTTCGCTTTTTCGTCACCCGTTTTAAATATCAGATCGAACTGTTTCACGTAGTGTAACATGACGTTACGATGCTCTACGTAATCGGTGAACCCTTCCTCCCACGATATGTGATGATAATTCTTACTCAACCAATTGTTGGTTTTCTTGTATTTATTGCTCAAGGTAGAGTATTCGAAAGGCGGTTTAAACAGGAACGTGTAGGTAGCGTTTGTTTGTAGGTCCAATAATACGAGTTCCTTCACTATAAACGCGTTACACTCTCCTTTAAAACATTGCATCTCTAACACGCAAGCAGATCGTTCCATTATTTGTTTTTCCTTGTCCTCTATTCTCCAAAACGTCCGGACGCAGACTGCAAATAGGTCTCGATCCTTCTCGCCTTTTATACCTCTTACTGCTTAGGAAGAATGCTCGTAACGTTCTCATCTTCCCCCGACGTTATCGGTTCAACGTTCTTGATATCTTCCTCCTCGTCTTCGACGCTCGTTTCTTGATCCAGCATAAGCAACAGCTGTCTATTGAGTTCAACCTCTTGTGGCAACCGGTTGTATATGCTATAATCAATGTACCCGTACTCTGGTGGCTCACCAATCCCACCTTTTAAACAAGCCTCTACATAGTCTCTAATACTTTCCTCAGACAACGTCAACTGTTCCAAGTACCTTTCAACGGCAGGAACCACACCATTTAGTACGTAAAATTCTCTAGGCGTCAACATAACCTTTTGCCCGTTCCGATGATAATCTTTAATACGAACGTAGTGTTTACCGTATATCTTTACGGTGTCAACTTTACGGTGTCTGTTCCGGGTAATATCAAACGTGTCTTCTTTCCGCTTTCTCGACAGGCTAGGAAGGTTTCAAAAACGTTCAAGTAGCCGACAAACGTCTTGAACGAATCCGCTGTAAACAATATGTATCTTTTGGAGTGGTTGATGAGCACTCCTGGCGAAAGAGACAGAGACTCAAAAACCCCAACTGTCACGTTCTTTCCCATGCACGCAGTTAGTGGGTACAAAGCACGGAGATAGGCACCGATAAACATATCGCTTATGTCGTCTTCAAGATCGTCTTCAATGTTCCTTTTCATTTCCGTTAGACGTATTGCGTTGTTATAGATCGAGGTTAGAGCGTTGTCAACGTCTTTAAACTCTGGTATTTCTACACGAGTTTCTTTTGAATTTTCATTAGAAACCGTATCATCCACGTTTTCGTCCAACTTAACACCACCCGCTAAAGGTGCGTCCGTCTCACTACATGTGTTCATTATGTGCGTTCAAGGTCCTTTCTAACTATGAATGTCTGGAAAGTGTTCTTGACTGGCCGAGATCAAAGTTTTAAATGAAAACAACTCCATCCGACTTTCTTATATACATCGCCACCCCCTCCCACTGATCAAAACAAAAAAAACCTCTACGACACTCTCTTTACACTCCCTGTGAGAGGCGTATAAGTTACTATCGTATCGTGTAAAATCAAACAGTAAGCAGCCGTTTTGTCAGGAATATTTTCTGCTGTCTCAAATTCTAACCTGATATCAACTGTTGAGCTCTTCACAGATTCGTTCTGTTTCGAACAATCAATAACCACTATTGGTGAATATTCCACATACGATTCCGGAGAAAACAGAGGCACGTTCTTACGCCCGTAATACGATGATTGAAACTTACACCGTACATCTCGTACAGCATTGAATAACGTTTTTTCGAAAAATCGGCGCTAACGTTGTCGTACGGGAAACACTGCGCGTTTAGGAACAGTTTTACGTTTTTAAGATTGCAATGATCGAAATGAGTTGAATATCTTGTAATGACGTGCTTCCTGTTAGTCTGAAATGCAAAAATTACAAATCTTGGTTTCTCCATTTGGTTCGACGTTTTTATCGTCCATGAATGTCTCTGAGTTTGCGGCAGTACGGGGTATTCGTGCAACTCCCAACTCCGAAATGGTACCACGATCTCGTGGTCATCGTTTAGCTCTCTCAAAAGCTTGACCTTGTGTTCATCCGACAATCTCACGTGCGGCACCCGCCATACTATCTTTTCCAAAACGCATTTCCAATCCAATGTGGCATCGGTTGCACCGGTAGCTCCTATTATGCAATCGTTGTCTGAAGAAGATCTTATCAGAACCAACTCTTAACGGACGTTCATTATTATTCTACGGTAATCCTCTGCAAACCCCAACAGCAATTGAAGCGGAATACAAAAGTCAAAATTCCCTGTTGAGTTCGGCTTTTCATTAATATCGGTAGGATACAACCAACCAGACATTCTTATAATGTTGCGATCTGGAGCCGAAAGAGATACTAGGCCTTTTAGAGTGCTGGTTATTCCCACGCGTTTCACGGAATCAACCGTAACACCGGAAATTTCATATCTGATCTCCTCAAACAGATACGACATCGCGTTATTCACAAACGGGACTTCCGTTCCCAAAGTCCCATCTCTTTTCCTCACCTTTCCTTCGATGTACAGGTAGTTCTCCGACGGCAGAGTGTACGCGTCTTGCGATTGAATAGGAATACGGATTTCGTCGTTATTTCCTAATCTGGATGAAGCGTAAGGGTTGTGGCTGTGATACTCCTTCTCCCAAATCGTTTCGTCGAACACCGGACCGTGGCCTATGTCTAATATATCCATCGTTAAGAACTGTGAAACCTATTCTTTCTAGAAACGTCTTGTTCTCACTTGTTATCCTTTCTATCTGTTCACAAGAACTGAATTTCGTTCCACCAAAAGTATCGTTAATAAAGTCTAAGCCCATACTCATACGCATTTTATATGCAACCTGATGCTTATAGTTTCTCCTCTAAAATCAACTGGATCCCCGTCTTGATCAAGCACTCTCACTACGACTTCTGAAATCAAACTGAATTTTATGGGCAAGTAAACCAGATTTTGTGGTACTTCTATGAAAAAACGAATGTATAATATGTTCCCTCTTTCCGTTTTTGTAAGAACCGTCTATGATGTTACAGGAAATTTCGATGTTGTTCACCTTTATAATATTGACCTCTTCATCGCCTAAATGAGGTTTTTTTCCTTCGTTCGGTGCGAGGTTTCTTTTAAACCCCAACAGCGATCCTATAGAATGTGGTTGATCGAAATCTATGTTGAATTTAGTAACTATTTCGCATCGAAGGAGGCTGTTATTTGCCGTAAGCGAAAAGTTGCTGTAACCTATGGACCTCTGTAACACTCTGTTCACTTCGTCAATTTCGTAAGACCCTGTAGGCAATTCTATCTCGTATATTTTATTGTTTTTTACGTCACCCGCTTTGTTGTAGTGTAATTTGTTGTTAACGCCTTTGGTTACGTTTGGTATGGAATTGTATGTAGTGAATTCTAATAGAGCCGCTTCCCACTGGCTTTCTTCGTGCAGCCTTAAAGGTGGAAACAGCACGCTCCTCAGTATAGACTCGTCCCCAGTAAGGGATACCGTTTACGAAGACATCTTAAATGACACTGACTTTATTTGCCAGGAATTCTAAACATAAATGACCGCAAATTAACGAGTCTTCCGGTTGTCTTCTTTCATAATTGTATAGAATTGTTTTTGTCGATCGTAAATACTGATTCAATTCCGATGGTGGTGGCAAGTTGCCGAGACTATCGAAGTAAAACACTGTGCTTCCTAATTTTTTGTAACAGACCCAATGCGTTCCCGACCCGACGGTGCTGTCCAAGTTCACTATAGCTGATTCGTTTACACGAGGTTTTGACGGAAGATTGTCTCTCATAAAGACGCCTCTGAAATTCGGTATATAAAGGCAGTATGCGTAACGTTCGAGCTCTTCATTCGTCAATGCCTTGTTCGGTAATACGAGTTTTCTACTACTGTTTAATACACATTTCTGTACGGTCGCAGGTACAACCCCCTCCCGTTTTTTGAACCATTGTTCCTACGTCTTCTCCTGTACTTACTGTCTGTCCTCTTTCGACCAACTCTTTTGACAGGCACCCTTTTACGTCTTTTTCTTATTCTCCTTTTCATCCGTCTACCTCCGATTGCACTTTTTGCCTTCATCGCTCCGGCCACCGTTAGAGCAGCCGCTCTTTCACCTATACTAGCGTCACTAGACTTAGCCCTTTGCCAAGCTTTTTCTGCTAAATCCCTGCCTGCTACAGAACGTGATGCTGAATCAGAATATCGGGAATAAACTATGTCGTGGACCTTACAGGCTTCGTCTAACTTATTTATACCCCGACCTCCTCGTGCCAAACGTTTTTTCAACTTTGTACCTGGTCCGCAATATCTATACCCACCCGGTATGTGTAGTTCCACCGGTAAAGCGTCGATAGCCCTGTTGACTACGGCACTAACTGGAATAATACCGACTGCTTTCTTCGCAAGTCTTACAAGTGATGATGATAAACCACTTCCTTCTCTTACAAACTTCTTTCCATTACTAAATGTTTTACCGTTTAACATATTAAATATATATGTATCTATTATTTATCTGCATGGTTACTTCATATAGAATGTCCATTTGTTGTTGAAACTTGTTACTTTATAATAACGAACCACTTCATACCAAGTTTTTTTTTAAATAAAGAAATACCTCTATCACATCCAAATGCTTGCAATAATTATTTCTTGTTTTATTTTGTTTATTATTTTTTTATATATTTTTTTGTACCATATATTTAATAATTATTATTCTTTTTACAACAATAATTACTAACACATGTATCACATTAACTTTTTATTGAACAAAAAAATAATATTTACATTGTATTACACTTAACTAAATAGTAAATGGAAGTAACAGCTCTTCTCCGGTCAATTCCCCTCCTCCGCAATACCGTCAACGGCTGGTTTTTCCGCTTCTGGAGGATAAGATATTGGTGACGTTCCACGAGCGTCGGTAGTATCCTTTCCATAGTTCGAGGCGCCGACTGTAACTCTCATGCTGAATCTAACAGCATCTTTTTGTTCGATGCGTAGCGGATAATACTCTATATATCTAGCAGTCAAAGCCATCTTGTAAGTTTATGACGGATGTTTCCTCTTCAAGAAGTAAATTTGAAATATGTATTATTTTTAGTTTTGCTCTCTATACAACAATATATTACATTAGCCTTGTACAATAAAGGCGTTGCTTATCCCTGTTTCCTCTTCTTATGCGGGGTGTATTGGTATTGGGTATGAGTAAACCGTCATCCTACCCACAGCATGACATCGTGCTCCAAAATCCTCACCCTTTACTAATTTTAAATAACCGCACCTCGGAAACTATCCACCATGTTCGATCCATGGAAATTCATGTGCTTCCCAATCCTTTAAACCACCACCACAGTAAAAGCATATAACGCCATCAGGTGGAGAGTGAAAGAAAAAACCGGCTTCTGCAAATTGCCAAGCATAAGGGCGGGAGTATACAAATCTGGTGTTGTTGAACGATTCCAGCCTGCTTCCAGGTGTACTGTATCTCGGGTATGCAACCATATCTCCTATATTATAAACTGAAATATTTTCTTGAATATATACTATCTATTTGCAGACTAGGTGCAACTCTCCACTTCCTTCGTGCGCGTGTACTCTGCATCTTGTGTTATCGTATCTATTTATATTATCCGTTGTATCCCCTCCACTGCTCAATTTTCGATTTTCTCTTTCAGAAAAGTCGTTCTTATATGTTTCCTCAGGTTCTGCTATAGCTTTCGGCTGTCTGACTGAATCCTGCTTCTGTCTCTTGTTTGCGACTGGTTCCTCTTTTGGAATAAACTTCAACTTTGTACCCCCAAAGATGTACTTCCAGTTTAAATAGGTACGTCCATCTACACCCGGTAAAGCTACTCTTCTCCCGTCTCCAGTATGCATGTAATGGAAGAGTGAAGACGCGAACCTTTCTAGAGTTTCTATGTTTACGGCATCCAACTGTTCTATAGGGTTACCAACTCCGCTCAAACGTTTGTTGTAGAACGCGAAACCATCTATCGATAATAACGGTGTTACAGACCTGACGTATTCCAATGTAGCAGCATCGTTTGATGACACAGGCCTACCAACATTTTCGATAATTTTGTTTTGCATATCGTAATTTCCGTTTCTAGTGAGTTTAAATCCTACGCCTGAAGGTCCTTTGGGACCCCATTCACATGGCTGAGCTCTAACAGCGACTTTACTCTTGGAGATTTGATGACGACCAAACTTGTCCACGCTCGTCTTTATAAATGAAGTTAAGCAATAACGTTTCTTCGTTTTAATTCTTCTGTCAACGACACTACCTCGTTCTCTAGCCCCGTGTGTCCTGCAGACATAGAGTCATATAACAAACGCAGACGATTCACTAACTCGTTTGCATTTTTGTAATAAACAACGTTGGTATGCTGAGTGTCTTTTAAATTTGCACCAGCTCCTGATTTGCTCTTGTCTTCTCTCGGAGGAAATAGATGTGCTATAATTCTTTTATATTTCGTTGACCTGTTCCTGTACACAGGTGCGTTAGAACTGTATCACTTTCTATGAGCGTTGGTCAGTTGGCAAATGCGTTTAAAATTTTCGAGATCTCTTTTTGTATATTTCTCTGGAATATAATTGAAGATTAGCTCGAACAGACCGCTCTTACCTCGAAAAGTTTTATTCTTTACCAGTATGTTATCTTTGTTGGTGATCTCCAATTTCGCGTCACCTATATCCAATGTCCCGTCTTTAGCCAACCGAGCGCCGAACGTATGGTATTGTTTCTTCCTGCTTGTATCAGACATTGAATCTAACATCTTTAATAAATACTTTTTACCCATAGGACCTTTACTCGATATATTGTCGCTCAATATACTGACGTCTTTAGTTGACTCGTGAACAGACGTTCTTCCATCATCTTCATCCGTTACATAGTCTGCTGATGTGTCCGTCAACTCAGCGCCCGACTCCTGTTTAAAGGGTATTATGCCTTGCGCGTCACCATCAATCCATGCGTTTTCACCGAGTTTTTCAGATATCTTCTTTAACGGTTCTACTATCGGTTTGAAAGTGGTCTCCAAGTATTTATCCCTTTCGCTTATGCCTAATTTCAAGGCTTCATTTTTTTTCTGATGGTATCGCTCAACACTTTTATTTCGTTTACCAACTTCCTTTGTTTCTCCATGTATTTACTTATCGCTTGTTATCCAGTTGAATAGCTGTATCGTAATGTTAACATTGTAAATCGCTCTGCGAGTTTATTACAACGTATCTGTCAAATCCCAGTCTGTATCGACCTTCATCGATGTTACGCTCCTTATCGACGACTAGGAATCCGAAATGATCGTTCCACGCTGTAGAACATATCTGTTTAAATCTGTTGTATTCCATATCAGCACCTACGTGATCGTTGTATACGTGTCTCGTGTTAGTCTCATCCTGCTTGAACATGATAATGAGATTGGCATTATCTCGTAATAGCTGCTTAGGGATTTTGCTATAGGTTTGCCCTATGTAAATACAATCTATCATGTTATGTCGCCCCATGGCAAAGTACGTGGTTATGTGATGATGTCTTTCCGAGCTAACGTCATCGAATAAAAATACAGAATACGGTCGAGCTTTACTTGGTCCCATGACTTCTTCGTTTACATCAAATTTGAACCAATTGACGCCTGGCACCTCGGATATAACCTTTTCCAAAAGTAGATACTTTGGTTGGTTGAGCGACTTGGAAAATATGTATACATTATTGAATTGCAGTCCGTTAGCTTGCGTGAGCAGGTTAAACACTACGTTTGTGTTCCCGCAGTTTGATGGCCCCGAGACTATGCATCATACAGTGTCAGGACGTAATGCACCGTGTTTCCCTTCACTGTGGGTGGTTTTATCAGCAGTCAGAAGATCTATATTTTTAACAACAAATTTATCCTTTTGCTCCAATATTTCCATTTCTTGCCTGCTTACAGACTCATATTATACTGTACATCCGTTATTAGATTAAATCTTTTTTATTTATCCACGTATCCTGGCTGCGGTCGAAACCTAACCAACGCACAAGAACTTTGTCGCCCTTTCTGCGGAGTATTTTCTCAACTAAATATACGTTTCAAACTGTAGACGGTGATAGCTCGTGCCCGTAGAAACCACCTTGTATGATATCACCTTTGTGATCTTTCAAAAGATAAGTCTCAGGAAACGTCGGTTGTATCCTGTAAACTGTAAAGACTTCATTCGAAAAATTAGGAAGGTATCCTTTGGTAAAAACGCGCTTGTGTTTGCTAATACGCACTTGATCACCGAGAAAAAACCTTTTCGGCATTCGTTTTTCCGTATGCGGCTTTGTTTGCCGGACTATACGATCAAACACCTTTCGTTCGTTCTTTTTATTAACGTCTACAGGTTTCATGCCGATAGTCCTGTGTACCGTATTATTGTATTCGTTTATCAAAACAGGTAATACGTCATGCCAGACGTATGATCCTCTTTTTGAGAAAACCTTGTACATCTTACTCTTTAGAGTTCTATTGAAACGTTCTATTATTGCAGCTTTAATTTCGCTCCTGCTAGAGTAATGGTTGATACGATATTTCTTCATTAATTGTTTGAATGGATTATTGAAAAATTCTTTACCGTCATCCGTCTGGAGTTTCTTAATCCTCTCTTGAAGCAATAGCCCCTCTACAGCATTAGCAACGTTTTCCGAAGACTTGTTTTTTAATGGAATAGCGTGCGCAATTTTAGTAAAACAATCTATAAGTGTAAGTATGTAATTAAAACCTTTATTGTCCTTAGCGTATGGTCTCATCTCTACAAGATCAGCTTGGAAAAATTTATCGTCTTGTCCTTTTAAGATAGTATTTCGTCTAGGAAATTTTCTTCTTGCTGGTGCGTGTAATTCACGTACAATCTTTTCCCTTAACTCCATCGTTACCGTTAGTGTTTATAGGAAACAAATAATAGAATTTAGATTTTTTTATATATAACTGTTGTTACGTTAACATTCGGATATATCTCGCAAGAAATAGTGTCCGTACGGTAACGTGTTTATGCAGTCTGAAAGTATTTTTCTTTTGTCGTCTCTTGTTGATAGTGATCTTTTGCGTTGTAACATGGTGTAAAGCACATGACCGAAGCTACGAATTGTGTTGAAAGTAGCCTTGTACTCTACGTTTTCGAACAGACATTTCCTGTAGTGTCAAACATAATAGATTTCTTCAAGTAGCTCTTTTTTATTCTTTAGCCTTTTTTATTACCCCTTCCTCCTCTTCACAGTTGTGTCCACCTACGGCGGTAGTCATTGCGTACATCTTCGGCATCAACGCTATGAGTTCGATGATTGGGATGCTGTTTAGCTCGTCCTTAAATTTACCTAGAACCTTTTTATTAACGCCTCCGTCGTAAGTGGGATGGTGCGGTGGGTATTCGGAGAAATCAAAATCGTTTTTATGTTGAAATGTTTTGAGGTCTTCGTAAAGACCATATGTTCGAATCCAGTAGAGAAACGCGTCTGTATCCATATACGATATTCCGATTTTATCTCTTCCGTAATGATGTACCATCTTTTCGTAGTGGAAGTCGTACATGTGGGTCTTGGAGATGTCTAAGATGGACATACCGATATAAAGTGGTCTGTCGAGAACTATCTTAGTCTTATTCATACAAACCAATACCAGAACTTTATTTATAATAATAAACGTATTAAAGTTGTCTCGCTTCACAAATTTCATTAGTTTCTTTTCCTCTGTAACAAGCCTAACATCCATATGTTTTCGTTTGTTTTCCAGAGTTTTTCCGAAAATTGCGTTGTTCATTAATTTGAAGAAATCTCTCTGGAAAGCAGATTTAGCGACGGATCTCCTAGCAGTGTTCGAATCGATGTACGGCTTTAACCAATATGATTGTCCAAAACGTATGACTCTTTGAACTTTGGTAATACGAAGTCCTAGTTGTATGGCTTGTTGCACGGTCCAATAGTGAGCGACGTAATGATCTTTCGATTCAACAGTCATCAAAAGCTTTTTGTGTTTACTTCCAGGCGGAACTTCGCTTTTTGGTAGAAGAGGGAGATCGTAGTGATGATCATGGAGCGCCTCCGGGTATTCAAAGTCGAACTCCAAAATATACCAGAAACAACCGTAACGAGGGATATGTTGAATTTCTTCTATCGTAGTTGGATCTACCCATTCGAATCCTCCAGATGGCAAGGGCATCGACATGGCCCACCCGTAAAGGTTGTTTGCGTCGAAGTACCCCAGGTAGACAGACTCTTTCTCACTATCAAAGTCAGGCAAATGCTTGTTGTTGGCTCTAACATGTTTCCTAACGCACTGCGTTAGACCGCCTCGGACGCCCGACTCTACCATGAGGATCATATCGACATCCATCATCAATTCCAAAGTGCATCCTATTTCTCTCAACATAGCCTGCCACGCCAGTCCGGGCGAGGTGTAAGAATGAAGAGGATCAAGCCCGTAAGCGTTCATACAGGTGTTTCTAAATTCCTCCATAACATCGCAAAGAAGGGTCACGTCGAGTTGTACATAAAAATCACTGTACTCTCCCAAAGTCTTAAACTCCATTCCGTTCCATACGTTACATGCGTGTTGGTATTCTTCATCACTAATTCCGCATTTATTTAGCTTGCTGTAAAAACATTCTATGGGAGGAAGCGATGTTTCGTTGAACCTATCTGCATCGTCTATATAATCGTAAGGGAAAACACCTTTTCTTAACACTAGTTCGCGCTTCCCTTCAGGTACAAGTTTCTTCGTCTCCAGCAGATCGTTCCGTGATAGATTTTCGCTAAGTTTCATAAGGCTTGAAGGTAAAAACCTATAAGAGTCGATGAATCTCAATTTTAGTTTACCGACCTTTTTCGAAAAACTTATAAACTTTTCTTTCGACGAGGCTAACACATCGATTTGTCCTTTCCATAAGTTCAATTCATGTATTATAAAATGTGAATCGTATCCACTTAAATTGTGCAGCACGACAGGTATAAAACTAGGTAGCTTATAATTTATGTTGCACGAGTTACAAGCCGATCCTCTATACTTTCCTGTGAGATGGTCATGGTCACGGACTTTATGATTTATGTCGGTAAAAGATTTTTTACACAAGTAACAAGTAGTTGCGGATGTGTATGCAAGTATTTTGTCATTACTCATGTCTAACATGGGAACAATATTTGAGTAGATCCCTTCAACTTTCTCGGCAACAAGTTTCAGCTGTTGTAGAAAGTTCTTTACCGCATCACAACCCCTGTAAATAAGCGGTTTTGATGTTAACCCATACCTCGTGAGATGGTTTTCGTCTAAAGTAGACTTTACCATCATGCAGGAGCTATTAGGCTCGTGTTTTTGGTATAAATGTTTGGTGAAGTCTTCAGGATCTTCCATAACCGTTTTAATAGGTATCAAAGTAGATTCAAAGTCGGCGTATATCACAATAGGTACACTGTATAGCTGATTCGTTTTGTTGAAAGAAACAAACCGTTTATCACGATGAGGTAATTCCATTTTAACGGGGGCATGTACTCCGCATAAGCGGTTGTGTTCGGTCAACCACCGTCGCCCTCCGAGTTCCATTGAAAGAGATTTGAAAGCAAAACATTTCTTACATACCGTCACGCTACTACGATATCTTTTCATTTGCCCACTTACCAATCTGTTAAAATTCTTAATGTAGACGTAATGCGAGACATCACCATCGTTTAGTAGTAGTAAGTCTGTGTGGCGAATATTTTCAGTTTCTACTACTCTCAGCGGATAAACATTATGACTTTCGTCGAGACTAAAAACGTTCACGGATACTCCAGGATTTCGTTTTTCAAAGAGTTTTATATCCTCAACTGAGACCGGATATTGCAATCCAGCAAAGTTGTACTTATTGGCAACTTGTTCGTATTTGTAGTCAACTCTACATGCGTGATTTGGACCAACATGTTTTGCTAGCATTGCGTATCGAAAACATTTATTGTCGGAGTTCTGGACGTTAATGCAAGACAAGGTGGATGCTATCTTCTTAGGTAACGGGATATAACTACTTCCACGATTACCATACCCATGTTTATGAACTCTTACCATCATACTCTTAATTTTACCTAATGTCCATCCAGACCCACGACTTTCGTGTTCGGTTATTCTCAAAACAATCTCCTGCATACATTCCCTGACTACGTTTTCCAGGTCTAATGCAAAAGTAATTTTTCTGTTCCTAGTTATAAACGCTCTCTGAGATATTTCTCCTTCCACATTTACAAATTCGGACTCCATCACAAGTCCAAACTTTACAAAATTTAAACGAATGAGCTCCTTTTTCAACAGCTCCACTACAACATCGCTCGCTTCAATTATGTAATCGTCCAAATAGAGTTCGGTTACGTTCCTTATAAGGAAATGTTTAACATATGACCTCGGTAACGCATGAGATAGAAGTTCGTGTTTCAACTTTTGTCTTGGGGGAGCGTAATGTATGACTGTTGCTCTGTCAGCTACTGATTCCTTTCCAGTTTCCGGCAAGTCTGGTAAGCTGTATAATTCGTTGTTTTCTTGATCGAGAAAAGGTGTATGGAATATCTCAACATGCGACAATAGGAGTAAGCGGTCGTTGAATTCTTCTCCACAAATCTCGCACGAGAATAAGCTATTCCTTTCTGTGTTCCTTTCTCCATAAGCTGGAATAGTTCCTTCATAGTCGGGAATTGTGTAAACTTCTCTGTCTTCATTTTCCTGTGTGCAGACTCTGTGAAATAACTCAAAATGCATCAGATACAGTAACTCATCTTTGAATTCTAAAAGATGAGAAACTAAAATGATACTAAAATCATGCATGTCTTATATATATATCCTGAACTACATCCCCCACCACTATAAATTTAAAAAAAGAGCATTATCCTTGTTACCCCCCCCCCCCCACTAGCACCCTCCTTCCTCTACCCTCAACCTCTTCTATCACCGTCCTTTCAAAAAGTTATTGCGCACGTATAAAAGAGCAAAAACTGCAAACAAGCGAATTATAATTGTTCAAACCTAACTATAATTAACATGGCTACTCTGAATATTGAACAACCTATTCATTGTATTGAATGGTCGTGGATAGCCACTTTATCAGAGAAAGAAGTTGAACATCTTTTTGCTGTTTTCACGGCTGTCGATATACAAAACATGACAACCGTAATGAATACCTCGTTGGAAGACTTTTTCAAACTACTGTAGACTCACTTGAGGACGATGAAGACCATAGTGATCCTTCGTTGAAGGAAAATGTAGTGTCTTATGCTGAAGATGCAACAGATTCATATGATGGGCAACCGCAGGCTACTAGCACACCGATAAGTAGCAATCCTCGGCGTGACGGTGTATGCTCCGCAAGAAGACGACTTTCGTTCGAAGACAGTGATTAAAGCTCTCAGTAATAACCCAAAGTACTAAAAATTTCAAAACCTTTTCCAAACCAATCCTCTCAATATCACCCATCCCTCTATCCCTCGCTTCCTTCCCTTCCCAAGAATAGAGCAGCTGATGGGTTAACCCATCAGCTGATCTATTCTAATAACTATATATATAACCTTGACACACTGACCTAGTGCCTACAACTGTGTTACGTTATTCAGTATGTTTATATCTTTAAGGGTTTGAGTAAAGTTACCCGCTTTAGCTGGAACTATCATTAAGTGTCTGCTGTTACTATTGCTGTATCCCATTCCTGATCCGTAGTATGTTGTGGGAAACATTTGAGCTAATACAGTCCTATATTTAAAGGAATTTACTTGGCGATTAATCCTGTTGTTTCGCAAATATTCAATTCTATGAGCGTTGGTCTTGACTAATATATCTGTATAGGCTGCGATATCATTCTCGTCATAGACGTCATCATCCGGTATTCTCTTGAAAAGAAGCTCATACAATCCTTTAGTCGGATTGTAAACGGTATCACCCAATCGCAGACTACCATCTTTTTCGAACAACAATTGCGTGTCACCAACAAAGATGTTATCTTTCTCCAAACGTGGACCGTATGTATAATCAATACCCTTTTTACTACCGGCAGCGTCATTCATGAATTTCTTCATGTAAGATTTAGTGAGCGGATTAACGAAAGTCTCCTCTAACCACTCTGTTGCTACGTCATAAGCACCCGGAGTTGATATAACTTCGCCGACACTGAGTTCTGGGGGATCGGATGTCTCAGCTATTACATTTAAGTCTGTAAATTCATGATATAACAAGGAGGCATGGTCTGTTTTCACCCTTTCTAACACTGTCTCGTCCGTGAAAGAGTGGGTCGTAGGAGATGACACCGCTTTAGGAATAAAACTATACTTTGCAAAACGTTCTCCCGAATCACACGCGGTTAGCGTTTTGGATTTATACGAAGCTTCTACAGACAGTATTTTATCTAACGCGGTTTTAATCAACTCTCTGATAGGTTCTATAATATAATGTAAACGTTTTTGTACTCTACTTTCGCTCTCAATTTTTCGTATCTTAAACCGATTATACTTTGACTTTATCAATTTCCTAAGCGAGGTTATTTCATCGAGAAGGTTTTCCTCAGACATATTCCTACACCTGTAAACAAAATAATACTGAGAATTCAGATAGTGAGTTTATAATATAATATGAAGTTGCATAAATAGATAAAAAGCTATCGTCCTATACATGCTGCTCTTATGTAGTAGCATTGTTGTTGTATATATTTATTTCAAGATCATCCGTAATTACCAAGATTGAGCAGGTGCGCGAACCCATCATCTGCTCTAATCTGGTTGAATGGAAATGAAGCAAAGGAGGGTGTTTAAGAGGAAACCTTTAGTGAGAAAGACAACACTAATTATTTTCAACAATTTCAGAATTTTCTTGTTGGAGTTGGTGTCTGCAAACTTTACTTCTGGTTAGCATTCGTCTTTAACATGCTGCTCTTGTGTAGTAACGTTGGTAAATATGTGTCAAGGTCGTTTATAATAAAGAGAATAGAGCAGCTGATGGGCGAACCCATCAGCTGCTCTATTCTTGGAAAGGAAAGCTAATGAAGGAAAGGAGGGTGTGTATGAGGAAACAGTTGCTGAGAAGATGAATCGCATTATTTTTTAACCCAATGTAGAAGCTTCTTTTTGGAGTTGTGATCTGCAAACTTTACTTCAAGATACCATCCGTCTTTAACAGGTTGTTTTTTAAACTTCTTAAAAGGGAAATGTATGATGAAGGCACCTTTTGTAGTTCCCACGATGGCCTCATCATTGTCCAAGTATGATAGAAGTCGATATTTGGTGTTAGTTTTGAGTCTGGATATTTTTATTTTCGGCAAAATATTTTTTGAAGTCTTATTTGTGGAAGATTTTGTTTCTTTCAGGCCTGTGGTATTACGCTCGCGATGACGGCTGCACAGTATAACGCCATCACCTGCAATACGAGCGTTGCATATTCCGTCTCTCTTTATTCCTTTCGAAAATCTGTATGTACAAAGTCGGAATTGCTTTTGGGAATTGGAGGGTAGAGTAGGTAAAAACTCAAGTTTTTTGGCTGCAGTAGGTTTCGGAGAAATAGTCGAGGATTTGTTTTTACAATTTTTAACAGGACTATCTGTTAGCAGTAGGTCCTTAACCAGGTTGTTGAAATGATAGGCTGCGGTATTTGAAGTCCTTGCGGTTTCAGTTCTCCTATGTATGGTGGACATTTTTAGAGGAGCTGTAGAAATCCTGACGGTTGGATCCATTCTTCAGCTATAAGATTGAGAAGCAAAATGATAAAGTTGTCGCGTGTCTATGTTATTTATACAATTTAAAAGGAAGGAGGGGTTATACTGTATCACTAGGAAGGGAGGAGGAGAATGATGTTTTGGATGTGAAGAGGTAGGTGAGGTTTAACATAGTAGAATAGTTGAGTAAAGAAGATATCGGGGGGAGGTGGAAGGAATTGAAGTGTTCCAAATCACAAATTGAAGTAACTCTGCGGGGGAATTGAACGTTTTTATTTTTTTTCGGGAGAGGAGGTAACAGAATGTATTCTAACTTTAATCCAAGCTTTGGAAAATGTGTGAAGCATTTTCTTCCACCTAAAAACTGGGTCAAGGTCGTTTAAATAGTAAAAAAAGTTTTTCCTTAAAACTAGGGGAAAGAATAGGAAGGAGTGACTCTAAGCAGAATGTACTGAATATCCTCCTTGTAACACTCTGCACAAAGGGATCCCTAGGCGCTCTACTAGACTGGAACGCAATTCTTCACGTCACCAGCTGAATAGACCAACGGCAACCTAGAGGGATTGGGTGTAAGTGAATAATAGACATACGCTGTATTCGTTCTTGCTATATGACTATTGGAAGACGGGTGACGCAACGAATGACGCGAAATTCATCTCGCCAATCATCCGCTACGTTTACTCACCTCGGGGAAAAGACAAAAAAGGTGGGTGGGGTGGGGGTTGGATATCAAGCTCCCAGTGAACAGAAACAATGATGTCCAGGACAACACGCTTTGCCCGGGTTGCCCCCCAGACAAACTATCCGGAGATAGCCTTAGCGTGCGTGAAAGAGGAAGGAGTATTAGGGATATTAATGGTGTAAACCTGGAAGTAAGAAACATATATTATTTTACCTGAAAAGTAAACAATAAAAAAAATTGTTATTACATTCCCCCCCACCAAATATGCGATTTTCGGTATTTTGAAAAACAATTTATGTATTCCACAAGACTAAATCAACAATAATTTTACGAAATTGATTTTCACCTCATGAGATACCCCATTCTGTTCCAACTACATATATAGCACGTGCTTATGTGTAATATACTCCAGACATGGGCTTGAAGTAATTAAAAGATACCCAATAAAAATCACATTGGGGGGATTGATCAAAATCAGAAACAATCATGATTCCTGAGGTAAACCTGAAAGTAGGAGTAATATTGTATATAATACCTGAAAAATAAACAAGAATAAATATTGGTATTATTTATATAAAACCTGAAATAATAAAAAATATAATTATTTTAACCTGAAAAACGTGCTGTGTTTATGCTATAATTATAAAAATAATTATTAACAAATATCTATCACAAATACAAAATATATAAGGAAACAAAAACAACAATATAAAGTGATGCAAGACAATATATAATTATATATAATAGTTACTACAATCAGTATAGTAATATAAGAGTACGAGAAAGTACGTGAATTTTCTTTAAAATTAAACATGCAACCACAAAAAATACATCTAAAAATTTAGTCTAACATGCACAAAAAATTAAATAATTCAATGTAATGTAAACCAATGTGATATATAGAAAATACACCAAGGGAATAAACATATATTATAATTATTTATTTTAACAAGCTAACAAAAACTCACAATACAGAGATGTTATCTCAAACTATATGCTTTGGAAATAAGATATGACCAAGATATGCGAACAATATAACAGCTGACATGGTCATTAAATGATATTTTCGCAGATTTTTTGGGTTTCAAGCATGGGTACTTATTTTGAACCGCAAAAAACCCTTATCTCTGGGTGCATACCTTCTTTACAAAGCATAAAACTAAAGTAACCTATATAAAATACAAGGGAATAAAAAATATATTAAAACATTGAAATATCTTAAAAGCTAACAAGAACATAGTATTCACTCTATAAAGTCATGCATAGAAGTGAACAGTCTCTAAACGTTTTGCTCGTTTATATAGAGCTAATACCTACATGCAGTGCAACACCTGCCTCCCTATGAGTTCATCAAACCTAGTTTCACCCGTCCCCCACAACACCTGTCTTAACACCTGTCAGTCTGAGTTTTATTAATCCTAACGTAATTAATTGCATTGTATTTCAAAACAAACACACACACAAGTATGTCGTAGTCATCAACTATGCCCAACACATATGTGTGTGTGTGTGTGTGTGTTTGTGTGTGTGTGTGTGTGTGTGTGTGTGTGTGTGTGTGTGTGTGTGTGTGTGTGTATTGTTTGATGTTTGAATATTAATAAAATAGAGGATTTTTAGTTGAGCAAAAGTGTAAAATGACTTAGGCTTGGTCAAAGCAAACACAAAATTACATTTTTTCTACAAGACATAATATATATATTTTATAAATAATAACTTACAATAATTATTGTATTAAAAAGAAATATTGTTGTTAAACAAAAGATTATTACAAATGTTAGGAAAGATAAATTCTCAAAAAAGAGTCAACAGTTTCTCTACAAATTCCGCAAGTTTTGCAGGCTAATCCGCAAAGCAAACAAGCAATAACGTGTCTGCAGGGTAAATAAACCACTTGAACGTCTTCTGATAGACAGATTTTACATTCTGCACGAAGTATATCTGCTGCCAATGAGGTCTTCCTAGTAACTAAAGCCTTCTCTCTGAAACTGTCAACGGGAACGAATGCCTTGCCTTTTCCCATTTGTACAATGTCCATCGCTAGTCAATCTGAAGGGCAAATGTTACTTTTTTGATAGCTATTGCAGTTTATATACGCTACTCTTTAAAGTTAACTGTGTTTGGGGTGAACATTAATTATGTATTCAAGGTGCGGAGCCTATCTTAATAAATTACCATGCTTTTACATTTTGTAACCAGTCAAGATTTGGAGAACAAATACATAAGAGACAGTCCAGGAAAAGAGTACCAGATTTATCGCTAAAATAAATTACACGACCAGTGAAAATCAACCCATCACCTCGTAACGGATTTCAACGGTTTTAAAAAAATACTTCAACCGTACACACGCGCAGTTATAGTAAAAATATATGTCAGCAACGAACAGGGTACGGGATATAATACACACGTTCCTTTACAAAAACACATGTCAAAATGACGTCATTCTCTAGAGGTAGGTTTTTAAAAACAATTTATTCAGGCCAAATACCTGTTAAAACAAACACAGAGTTGGAGAAACAAGCACTAGCACAATGATATGTACACACACACACACACACACACACACACACACACAAGCTAACGAGCGCGGAACCTATCTTAATAAATTAACATGCTTTTACATTTTTTAACCAGTAAAGATCTGGAGAACAAACAGAGAAGTCACCGTTCAGTCTTTGCGACTGACACATTTATCACGAAAATAATCCATCACCTCGTAACGGATTTCAACGGTTTTTAAAAATACTTCAACCGTACACACGCGACGTTATAGTAGAAATATAGGTCAGCAACGAACTGGGTACGGGATATAATACACACGGTCCTTCACAAAAAACACATGCCAAAATTACCTCATTCTCTAGGTAACCAACGGTTTTTACATTACCCCCCAACATGTCCGAACATGTTTTTAATTACGTCACACAATAGCGAACACGCACATGTCCACACATATACACAAACGCACAAGCGCGCACATTCATTACCTCCTCCGACACAACTACATTCACGTTACGCTCCAAATATCTCAGCAACCAACCCCTAGTACCTCACGTAACGGTCTTTAACGGAAATTAACGTATTTCTAAAAAAACACCTGTCACCTACACAAACGCACAAGCGCGCACATTTAATACCTCCTCCCATTCACGTTACGCTCCAATTATCTCAGAAACCAACCCCTAGTACCTCACGTAACCGTTTTTAACGGAAATTAACGTATTTTCATCAAAACCACCTGTTTGTGGCGAAAGTCCGATTTCGACATCTACTGTCGGTCCTCTTGTTTTCCAAAATGACGAACACGTAACTCTCACCTTTCGATTCAGTTAGGAAATTTTTTTATAATCGAGTACATTTTACCGCCTTTCTTAATATTACAATATTGTCCTTTTTAGACGCTTTTCATAATAACTGTGTCGATTTAAGCCGACTTACTATTTAAGTTTTGAAAATGGAGTTATTTCAAAAAGCGTCAACAAAGGAAAATGTTGTAATGTTATGAGAATCAGAAAAATGTAGCAAAAACGAATATATATATATATATAAAATGTATTTTTTTTTATTTGAATAATTTAAGGTTTTGTTTAATTTGTTTTTTAAATTTCTATTTACATTTACTTTTATTAACTTCGAGTAAAAATGTCATTCCGAGGTAAGTGAAAACGTCCAGGAAATGTTTAGCAGAAATATTTAACCTTAATTGGAACCTGTGAATGAAAAAGCAATGAAAAAGAATAAAACATACTTAAAATACACATTTCTCTCTTTCAGCTGTCTTCGCCGCTGACGTATATAACAGCCAATTAGGAGCGGCCTCGAAGATTTATAGTTGCTAAGGGAGGTTCTTCAGTCATAGTGTACATGCACTACAAATTGCGATATAAGTTGATTTAAACGAACGCTACACACAACAATCATTAGAAGTCAAATAAATTAAATATTCTATTCATTCAATTCTCTTAAACTGAGTGTGTTATTGGTTATCACAGATACTGGTTTCTACCAAGTTTTAATACAATATTTCCTGTCAACAATATGTTTATTTATCTCAGTGGTTGCTTTCTCTAATTTTATATTGTTTTCTTACAATTTTTCATGCAATGAATGTTACTGTTAGGTTATTACTTTTTCTATTCTAACAATTTCTTCACTCAAGGTTAGGCCTATTATATTTTCACCTTTAGTAAATTTTAAAAGTTATCTTTGATTACTTTTAGTCATCCTTAAAATATCTCTCCCTGAAATTTCTACATGTTTATAATGCTTACCTTGGCCGAATCCTTCGTAAGGTATTAACCAATACGATTCCCTCATGGCAGTTAGGTTGTAACTGGACGAAATAACGCATTGTATAAATATATTCCTTTATAGACGGATTTCGTAACTAAACTACACCATTTTCAAAACTCAATTTACACCAGGTCTTATGTAAAGGCCAAAATAAGGCCTGAAGCTGTAAACTTCCTTCTTCTTATAAATAGAAGACAAATTACACCTTTTCGTCTCATTGCATAAGTGTGACTGTGATGTTTTAGTTTTTGAGTGTTGAAGTGATGTTAAAACTGTTTTGTTTAAACTCTTTCAAAACTACCCTAATATAGAAACAAACTAGACAATAAAAATTACCCTCTCCAATTATGAAGTCACTTTTAGATCAAGAAGACGACATTCTTTATGTCAAACATTCTCCACACAATTGTAATATCGTTTATTATGCATTCGATATAAAAATAATATTGTATATATTATTTATTATAATATAACATCCTAATATAATTATATTTATATTTAATAGTTACCATTGTAGCTGTTTATTACAAAACGTTCCTCCATGTGAAAGAAATATGTTGGTTGTATAGTATTTAACACAAGGGCGATCCATAAAGTAATCTTTGTTTTGAAATCAAAAGTAAACAAGTCAATATATAAATATGTTACTATACACATCTTAAAACTATAACTTTACTTTATCTTTCCACATAGTCGCCAGAGTCAAGCACTTGTCATACCTTGGAACAGGCTTTTAAAAACCCTCTGCGTAAAACATCAGCCTCTTACGAATGTAACACAGCCCTCACGTTGTTTTGAAATTCTTTTTCATCAGCTTACCGCTGATATGCAAGCCATTGCTTAAGTACGGGAAGCAGTGAAAGTTACTAGCAGCCAAACCGAACTGTTTGGGGGGGGGGCGATGAGTAAAACCGTCCATTTTGATTTTGGCCAAAATTTCTTCAAGAGGTGTGAGTGCAAGCGTTGTAATGCTCAAAGACCACATCCCAGCAGACCACAACGCTTGTTCTGGGTAGTCTTTTCAGAGTGATGATCGTACCTCGTGCCATAAAAGCAACAAGTAAGGTAGCCTTAGTATACCAAAAAATTGTAGCCATGACCTTCTTTGCTGACAATATTTGACGAGCTTCCTTCGGCTTGCTTGGTAAAGCGATACGTCCTCACTGCAATGACTGCCGTTTTTATCTCACTATACACGTAGGCCAGGTGAGACTCTCCGCCGGTAACAATACTCTTACAAAATTCTTCTCCTTTTAAGTCATAAGAGAAAGAAAGACTAAGGCAGAACTCGTTTTTTGTTAGTCAGTAGTTTTGTTCCCAACGAGCACGAAACTTGTGGTATCCTAGTTTTTCTGTTACTATCACATATAAAAGACTCCGAGAAAGTCAGGAAAGTTTTTGGAATCCTGCGAGATTGTGAAGCGACGATTCTCAAGAACTTTATGTTCAGTAGTTCTCCCTGACAAAAGAAGGCCTACAGCAACATCCTTTATCGTGAATGCTTACTAATCACATCTATTCACAGACTACACTTTACCTGCTGAGTGACGTTTCACCCATGAATATTATGTTGAAAAACCTACCTATATTCTGTAAAAGTATTACTGAGCATTTAAATAAGCATTATAGGCGCTTTACTTATTAAAAACGTAAAGTTTTATATCTTATGAGCTGTGTTCAGCAGTAAACATATTATATACAAAAAGTATATAAAGCAATGCAGACTGCAACACATCTTTGCACCAAAACCATTGTTTTTGGCCTTATATCAAGAATAATTAGTTGTAAAATAGTGTACTGTAAAATAGTATAGTTGTATAGGAAACTGTGTCAGACTGCGCTGGAGTCCCACGTGTATCGTACACCTTGAAATAAATCTTCTGAAAGTTCTACAATTTTTTATTTTTTTTTATTTTTTTATTTTTTTTTTTTAACCCGGGTCTGAGCCCCCAAAACCCGCCCAGCCCTCGTGGCAGCCAACCTCTAGCGAGCTACCTCCGTCTCACATGCGCATGCGGTTAGTATCCCTACCGCGAATGAAGGAAACGGGATTGATTGCCCATGTACCAAGCTCATAAGCTCTTTCCATGGAGAATCAGGAGATAGTGAAATGAAACAGTACGGTAAGTGTCGCGCTAAGAGCGGGATGAAAAAACCTGGCAAGAAAGAAACCCTGCCAGGAAAAATCCCGCGACAGATCATGCAGGAACTCTGGGGGCTTGGATCACCTTATGCTATGGAATAAGGAGAGGTATTACCTTGCAAATACCTTGTTAGTGAGTCTATGGAAGGAATGGCATGCACCTCTTCTTCTGCTGCCTACTCGAAACTGAAAAGGCATACAATCAAATTATTACTTCCGTTGGGGCTAAGCTGCGGCCCTGGAGATGTGCCCCTGCGTCACCTGGAACATAACTGTGAAGCAGAATTTATTAGTATGTATATTTTATTTTGGTGGTATGGTGTGAGCTAGGCGGTCAGTAAGGACAGCGGCCGTCTGTGTGTGTCGTGGGTGGGGTCATATCTACCCAGTGAGGAAATGAGTGTTGATGTTGTATGTGCGTGAGCCTGTTTGTAGAACTTTGTTGCTAAGTGTCGGAGGTGTTGTTTGATGAAAGGCACTTTTAAGTCAGTGTGAAGCAGTGTTAATCTTGTACATCTAGGTGCCTTCGTGATTATTCGCAAAACCTTGTTTTGGAATAACTGTAGTCTGCGTGTGCGTGTGTTACCTGCATGGCCCCAGACGGGTGATGCGTAAGTGAGTATGCTGCGCAACATAGATACGTATATAGTAGTGGCCGCCCGTAGTGAAAGTAGGCTTGTTCTGTTAAGCATAGGATATAGTTGTGTTAATCTAAATGTTGCTTTTTTTAACGTGTTGGTAATGTGAGGGTCCCAAGTCAGGCCTCTGTCGAGTATGACTCCCAGATATTTGACCTGGTTCCCCCAGTGAATGTCCTCGCCTAATAGTTTTAGAGGTGTGTTGAGTTGGTGTGTCCTACGTTTGGAGAGAAGCAAAGCCTAGCACTTGGCCACGTTCACCTTAACTCTCCAGTAGCTCAGCCATGATTCTAGTACTGTAAGGTGGTCCTGTAAATATAAGTGTATTAGATGTGGTTTCCATGACTGAGCGGATAACGCGGTGTCATCTGCAAATATGGCCACTTGTGTGTTGAGTGTTGTCGGTATGTCGTTGATGTAGATGTTGAACAATACGGGCCCAATAATTGAGCCCTGAGGGACTCCGGCCCGTATAGTCCGTAGTGTAGATTGAGCTTGATCTACATCAACCCTAAACTTACGATTGGACAGGTATGAGCTAACTAGGTGTATGAGCCCGTCTGGAAAGCCATAGTGACGAAGTTTCGCTAAGAGCCCGTTGTGCCAGACCCGGTCAAAGGCCTTTTCAATGTCCAGGAAGACTACCCCAGTCGAGCAGTAATTGTTGAAACCCTTGGTTGCATGCTCCACCACTCTCATCAGCTGATGCGTAGCCGAGTGTTTTGTCCTGAAGCCAAATTGTTCTGGCCTCAGTATGTTGTGTGTGTGGATATGTTTGAGCAAAATTTTTTCAAATACCTTGCCCATCGTATTCAACAAGCTTATCGGTCTATATGAATCAGGTTTGTTGTGGTCTTTTCCCGGTTTGGGGAAGACCAAGATCTTGGCCTCCTTCCAAGCGTCCGGGAAGTGTTGTGTCCGGAGTATAGCATTATAGATGTTTGACAGATAAATGATCGCTTTCTCCGTGAGGTTTTTTAGCGTTGTGTTGGTGATGGTGTCTGGTCCAGGAGCTTTCCTGGAGTTTGTTTGTGAGATTGCCCACTTTATCTCTGTGATTGTAGTGTCAGTGTTTGGCTCTAATGTAGGACAGTAGGCAAACTGTGCTGTTTCTAAATCTACTTTAGCTGTAACGGCTGCATCAGCTGGTTGGTCGTTTGGTTGGAACGTGCTCTCAAGTGTGTCAGCAAACAAGTTAACTTTGTCGACCGGGTCGCCCACCTGCCCATTCGGGCCGATGAGTGGGGGATAGCGCAGCGGTTCTCGCGTGAAGTGTTTGATCATCGGCCAGATGGGTGTGTCTGTTGTGTTTAAGGTCGCCAATTCCGCTTGGAAGCCATCGACTTTGTACTGAATTAGTTCCCGCCTAATTTGCCTCTTAAGGCGATTAAGTGTTGTGTGTGGAACGCATCTGTTTACCCCGTGTTGCAATGCCCGCCGGATCCTATTTCGCCGGGTGATTAGATGTAGTATGTGCCTTGGTATGTGTACATAGTGTCTGGGCTGACATTTAACTGGTACCGCGTTAGTAATCGCAGTACGTATTGCCGTCGTAAGGCTGCCGACGGCTTTGTCTATGTCCTGTGGTGAGTCGACATTTAGGGTGGCAGGTAGAGTGCTGTCCAGCTGGGACTGGAATAACTCCCAGTCAGCCAGTCTGTAGTTCAGCACCTTCCTTAGCTCTTTGCGAGCAGGGCTTCCAGAAACCGCCATTATCACGGGGTAGTGATCTGAATTCAGATCTCTATCGACGTGAAGTTGCGGTGACACTAGCAGACCTTTCGCAATAGCTATATCCAAAATGTCTTCCGTGTGGTAAGTGCTGTGGTGTGTTGGTTCAGGAGGGGCCAGCAGTATAGCTGTTGTGTTTTGTAAGAAGGTTTGGAGTTGCCGGCCTCCTGTGTTTGTAGACTTACAGCCCCAGCATGTGTGTTTAGAATTAAGGTCCCCGGCGACTATTACCCTACTAGAGGCTGTAGAAGAACTTCTAAATCGCGAGTGTAATCAACAGAACCCGGGGGTTTGTACGCTGATACAAGTGTTGTTGTGCTGCCGTTGAGCTCAAGCCTAATAGCTGTTGCTTCAACGCATGTGAGTGCGGGCAAAAACAATTCAAAATGTTTAATGGTTTATCTATTATTAGAGCCGTACCGCCGCGGCTTCTAGTTGTCCTGTCAGTGCGGTAAACTTTAAAGTTTGGCATTGAGAATTTATCTTGGGGTTTAGGTGTGTTTCTGTAATAAGCGCTAGTTTATAGTTGTTTCTTTGCATATAGCGAAGAAGCTCTAGTTTTTTATATTTAACGCCGTTGGCATTCCATATCAGGACCGGTAACCTATCCATGGTTGACAGAAGAGACGTACTGGATGAAGGAAGTAAGGAATTCTGAGAAGGTTTTGGGAGATGAGGATAAGGTCTTGACAATGAAAAGACCCAGTCCGCCCGTGAAGGCTTCCCAGGTCAGAGCAGAGTTAACAACTCTTAGGAGCGGTTCAAAGGTCCCTTTCGCCCAGTCTATAGAAGCGGACGAGGTAGGTATGGTCAGGGGTGGGTTAACGTGGACTGCAGGAGCCACATGTGGCTCTGGCTGAGGTTGGGAAACCGTCCTGGCCTTTGTGGGCTTGGGGCGTTTATCCTCTCTTTCCTTTTGCGGGGGATTAACCCTGGCTTTAGGAACGGGGGGTGTCGTTGACGACCCTGCCTTAGGGCCAGAAATGGTATTGGGTGTCAGTAAGTTAGGTGTTGGAATTAGGGCCGGTTTGGGGGAAGTAATGGTAGGAGGTGGCATTTGCACTGGCTTCCCAGAGGTAGCCGAAGCAGATGCTTGGGCGTAGGAAATGTTCGGTGTTGTGTACCGTGGAGCAGGCACCTGTGTTTTTGTTTTGGCTGAAGGGGCTGGTTTTGGGGTTTTATCCCCATCGACCTTCTTCTTTGCCTGGGCCTTGGATTTGGCAGCCTGCTTGTAAATGGCGCAGCCTCGATAGTTCGCGGTGTGGTTAGCCCCGCAGAGGATACACTTGAAGTGGTCTCGATCCTTTGTGCAGGTCTTGGAATCGTGGCCCTCGCCACATTTAACGCACCGAGGAGTAGCCTTACAACAGCTTGTTGTATGACCTATCCTCTGGCAGTTGAAGCATTGCACAGGACCTGTGGGCTGCCTGTAAGCTTCCACTCGTACCCGCATGAAGCAAATACTGGTCAGCGCCATTGCTTCACGAGCGTCTTTTTCGGACGCTAGCTCCACAAGGAACATGGGCAGAGGCTCCTTGGTAAAGTGTCCCTTCATTTGAGACACTTTGAGGACCTCCATACCCCTGCTTTTAAGGTCGTTTCCGACCTCCGCTGTTTCGGTGGATTCATCCACCCCTCGAACTACTACTTTAAATGTCCTCGCATTTTCGAGGCGGAATACGTGGTGGGGCACACCCTTCTCCCCAAGGTACCTCTGGAGGTTAACATAGTCTTCGTAGGTGCTGGTTTGGAGCTTCACTCCATCCTTCACCTTCGTTGCTAAATAAAAGTAAGGGTTGTATTTGGACTTGAATTCCTTACTAATGTCGATTAAGCGGTGGTGATCTGGGTAGATCGTGATTGCAGGGATTTTGGCCGCTGCCCCGGTAGATTTTATGTTTTTAGCTAAGTCTGTCATAGGCGAGTCCGTGACCATTTGTGGAGCTCTGTGAGCCACTGCGCTGGCAACAGCGCCGGCAGTCTTCACAGGGTTCACGGTCATTCGTTTCGTCGTGTTTTCGGTACCGGAGTCGGACTGGCGAGTCTGCTTCTTCCTCTTCCTCCTTACGACAGGCCGATACCCGGCATCATCGTTGGCGGATTCAGCAGCAGAACCCTCCGTCATAGTGTAGTCAGTGCCTAGCTCTTATTGGGAGTAGGTGCTGAGAGGAGTTGCTGGTCGAGATGGGCCGTCGGAGGGCCCGCCAAGCGCCGCCGCCATAGCCGCGGAAGACGCCCTCGCAGGTCCGTACACCCTCAAGGGGGTGGACTTACCCTGAGAGGAACTTGTCCCCATTGACTCAGCCCCGTCGCTTGGGGTCCCGCGTTGTGCCTCCATATTTGACATTACCAGGAAAGGTGTAGAGATAGCAAGTCTTGTATGTAGAAAGTGGGTTACTGCAGGTACAGGTTGTCAGTTTTTAGTCTAAAAAGTATTATTTCAAGCTAAAATAATAAAACTGGGGCTACTTAGACTGTTACAAGACAGCCATAATCTTGTCTCTGAAGTGAATTAAAACCTAAAGAGTTTTGTCACGGTTGTAAGTCTTTACGCTAGCCTAGTTCTAAAATCTAAAAGTCTAGCCTATTTAAATTTATAATCTTATGCTATCACTTGTTTTTAATTAAAAACTAACACAACACAATTCACAGTAACACTTAAATTTAGCTCTGTTAAAAAGTTCACTAAACTTAAATGCCTATATTCTAAACAATGGAACACACGTGCACTGAACACAAAGGAACTATGCCGCGCCTTTTTCGACAAAGCCTTAGTCAATACGTCCTACCTGCTCAAGCACTCAGGCAAGACTCAAAGTTCTACAACTAATTATAATTTCATATTGCTGCTGTCTGTCGGGAAGATGAATAATTAGCCAGTTATTGGGCCCCAGTTTTATGAACAGCTTTTATATACGTCAAAGTTAAATGTAAATGTGTTAAAACGTAAATCGAAATACTTTACTGCTGTGTTTTACAGGATTATTATGTTCATAACTTGATCGAGAAGTTTTGTGGAATGTATGAGTTTACTTAAATTAGGTAATGCTACTCCTTGTTGCGCATAGTTTAGTAATATATGCTACGCTGTTAACTGTCCAACCTCTAAAGATGTATCCAAACAGCTTTTGTTTATGTAAAACAAATCCCATAAAGAATTATTTTCTTCTTCCTTATTGAAATCATTATATTGGATAGTGAACTTTTTTTTTGTATTGCCGGCAATTAACGCAAGGGTTTGCTAAGGGTTCTATTGAGGACAACACATTCTGGTCTCCGTTTATAATCAGCTGTTCTCTACGTACTTGAGCTTTCTGGAACGTTTCTAATTTGAATAGGAAGTCAAGTAGAGATTAGTACAAGGGAAGTTGAAGGAACATGGTCATAAGGTTTGGCTGGTGAGTGTGGGAAGGACTTAGATCCATCTGAGGAATTTCCAAGGAAGTAACCCTTATATCTTAAAACAACGACACAAAAGGTAATTTTTTTCAATATTTAAATTTATATCTATTTATTCATTGTAAGTATGCGCACTGGCCACGGCCCGAGGAAGGATACTTGTCAATATTTCTTTTGAGGGGCGGGGCATTCTAAATTTTTTTTTACCTTTTTGATTCAGAATTCCTACGGTGGTGGGGCAATAAAAAAAATAACACTATAATAGACTATAGTTCATTCTCTTTACAAATTCAAGCTTTTGGAAGTATATAAATAATAATTTTCTTTTCTTATTTATCTAAACCAAACAACATTTTATTTATTTCTTGAAACTTTAACATTAATGTCGCTATGGTAAAAAACATAAAATTAGTAACAAAACTGTAAATTCAAATATAGTAACCTTAATATCCTTAGCACGTCAATTTGATGGGCCGGAGCTTACTTATGCGGTATTGGACGGTTCGGAGAAGGGAGGTGGACTTTCCCGTTAATTGGTCGGATAGTGTTTCAGGCGTAACAAGAGCTTTAACGATGTGTAGCCTATATATTGATTGTAAGAGACCGTATGTAGTTAGTCTTGCAGTTATTCCCTCTGAAAATGATTGATTTGCAATCGAAAATGTACATCAGAACTTAAATATTTTTTTTTGTGATTTAGGAGGGTTTATACGAGTATATTTATGGTACAAAAGTAGGAATGAAGACAGTTTGGCACAGCCACCCCTAAACTCGGCCGCTACGTAACCTAGGACTATAGGGGTAGTTTTGGATGATGCTCAAGGTCACCCCGGCCGTGACCCCAGACCAAGGGGTGGTTTTGACCACGTTTAGAGGGGTAGGGGGTAGTTTTTCGAAAAAAAAAATCGGCCGCTACGTAACCTAGGACTATAGGGGTAGTTTCGGATGATGCGGGCGGCCGTCGCGACCCTGATCCAAGCCTTAGGGGTGGTTTCGACCGCGTCCAGAGTGGTAGGGGGTAGTTTTTCGAAAAAAATTTATTTCCAACACACTGACCTAAGCCAGCCAAAATGGATATAACCTAACCTAACCTAAGTGTTGGGGGTGACCTCGGCTACGTTCAGGACCATCACCGGGGGTAGTTCCGGGGGTGGATTGGGGGTGGGGGGTAGTTTTCGAAAAAATTTTGGAAAATCGTGTCTTGACTGACGGGGTAAGTCTAGAGTGTATTATCGCTACTGTAGGGGTAGTTTCACCTAGGGGTAGTTTTTACAAAAAATACGAAATTGCCAAAAATCGATCGGTTGGACCAACAGACAGTACGGGATACGTGTAGAGGCCCTTTTGGACCGTTGCGGGGGTGGTTCACCTGGGGGGTAGTTTTTAAATAATATACGAAAATGCCGAAATTCGATCGGACGGATCAAATGACCGTACGGGATATGTCTAGAGTCCAATAAGGAACGCTGCGGGGGTGGTTTCACCTGTGGGTTGTCTTCAGAATGCCAAAAATAATAGGCGGAATAGCTCCGGTGGAGGGGGTAACTTTTGGAAAGACTTAATGGTTATCTGATGACGTATCAGCGCTCGAGCAACTCTATGCAAGTAGTAGGCTCACCCTAACTATAGTGGTCTACCCTTAAATGATATGGGTGATGAGGGGCCCAGGGGTAAACGATTGCCAAACTCAAAATTTGTCTATGCTACTAAAATAATAAACAATGCAGTCAGCCTATAAGTAAAGCTACATAAGAGCAGGGCTAGGACGGTTGCTATATCAACTACCAAGAGAAATACCTCCACCAAGTCTTAGGTAAAGCTATCTGTGGAGCAAGGCCTCAGGAAAAGCCATCCCTTAGGCCGACCCTTAGGTAAAGCCATCCAGGTGTCGGACCTCCGGTAAAGTCACACCAGGAGTCGTGCTAGAGGTAAAGCCCCCAGGAGCTAGGCCTAGCCAACCCGAAGCCAGCCGGGTGTCAGACCTCCGTTAAAGTAACCGAGGAGTCGGGCCTGAGGTAGAGCCGGCCAGGCCCTAGGTAAAGCTACCATTGAGGTAGACCATCGGTAAAGCTACCATGGAGTCGGGGCCTAGGTAAAGCTACCATGGAGTTAGACCATAGGTAAAGCAAACACGGAGCAAGGACTCAGGTAAAAGCCATCTCGAAGCCAGCCGATAGGTAAAGTAACCCCGGATTCAGGCATCAAGTGGGGGTGGTTATCAAATAATATATGAAATTACCAAAAAATGATCGGTTAGATCAAACGACCAACGACCTACATAGAGGTCAAATAGTCAACAAGTTGAATCGACCAATCACAACGCAGGGGCCCGGTAGGCCTACGTAAACGGTCAATGTAAGACGAGAAGGCCCATATAACGTGTTAAACCAATATATGACAGCCCACATAATGTGTTAAACAAATACGCAAGCTTGCATACATACTATGCTAGGCCTACATACATGAATCCCTAAATGCGCCTACTATGTCTGTAAACACAGGCCAAACCCCGTATGACCTGAGCTATTTTCACCTCCTCTATCAGGTCGATCCTGGCAACCGTATAATATGGGAGGTACTATAGGGTACATCTACCAATGCATAACCTATCAAGCCCACGTAAAGATTTATGACGTATCGGCGTTCGAGCGACTCAGGTATCAGACCCACCCTAACTAGAGGGGCAAAGGGTTATGATTGTCAAACTCAAAATTGTCTATGCTACAAAATAATAAACAAAGCAACAAAGCCCCGTCGTTTCAGGGAATACGCTTGACCGTGTGCTAGACATGTACAGACTTGCAGCGATAACGCATTATCTAAAAACCGCAACGGCTGCCGGCGACCGCTATAGCAAGCTTAAAACCCGCACGGCTGTGTCGTTGTGAATCTAGGCGCATGTTTATGATCTGAATACTGTATCAAATTACTATGTAATATCGTCATACCACGGTATACATATATATAATCAGAAATCAGTGTAAATAATCAAATAGCATCAATGGATATATCCTATAGCTGCAAATGTATCTAGATATAAAAGGTATATATGGAGAAACACTAATAAAGAGGCCCATCACAAAACGTGAATAAATATATGTTATAAAACGATCCTAAAACGGTGCTAAACCAACATACATGCTATCATACATATACGTATATACCATGTTAAGCCTACATACGTGATAGTCCACATAATGTGTTAAACAAATATGCAAGCCTACATACATACTATGCTAGGCCGACATACTATGTCGGTAAACCCCCGGCCAAGGCCTATATGATCTAAGCCTGACACACATTTACACCTCGTCTATCAGGTAGAACCTGGCAACCGTATAATAAGGGAAGTACTATATGGTATAGCTAACAATGCATAACCTATCACGGTCAACAAATATTACAATATAATTTAAAAAAAGTCGCGCAACCTATATACATACAGTGCTAAGCCAGCATTCAGGCATATATACTATGTTAAAACAGCATGTAATATACTCTAAATAGCCAAATATACGTTGTTAAACCAATATCCCTGTTACCCACATATGCCTATATAATATGTTAAGCCTGTATAAGTGATTGCCCTTATAGTGTGTTCAATAAATATGCGTGTAAACCAAATAAATACTCTGGTAAGCCAACATGTATGCTATCATAGATAGGCGTATATACTATGTTAGGCCTACATATCGCGTTAAACAAACATGTGTAAGCCACCATACATATTATGCTAAGCCGACAAGGGCCTACAAATTGTAACACATTATATCCACTGCATAGGTTAGCTAAACGGCTATCACACACTATCCTACAGGTACCACATAATACCTGATCAATAACACATAGTATCCAATGCATAGCCTGACGAAGGTTTAATATATAGTATCCAGAGGCCCCGCTAACGATTAACACGTTGTATCCATAAGGCCTACTATGTCGGTAAACCACAGGCCCAAGCTTATATGATCAGAGTCCGACACACATTTTCACCCGTCTATCAGGTAGAACCTCAGGCGGGGGGCTGTATAATATGGGAAGTACTATATCGTATAGCTAACAATGCATAACCTATCACGCCCATGACGGTCAGCAAATACTACAATATAATTAAAAAAAAGTCGCGCAACCTATATACATACAGTGCTAACCAATATAGGCATATATACTATGTTAAACCAGCATGCAATATACTCTAAATAGCCATATATACGCTGTTAAACAAATATGCGTGTAAACCTACATAAATACTATGGTAAACCAACATGCATGCTATCATACTATGTTAAGCCCAAATACATAATAGAATACATAATGTGTTAAACATATATGTGTGTAAGCCAGCATAGATATTATGCTAAGAAGACATGGACCTACAAAGTATAACACATTATATTCGGTGCATAGTTTAGCTAATGGATATCACACACTAACCTACACGCTGCCCACAAATTACCACATAATACCTGATACATAGCCCGGATAATCATTAACGCATAGCGGCCGATGCAAGTCATGAGTAGGGCTAACACAACATATTCAAACCATAGCCTGACTAGGGCTAACACATAGTATCCGATGAGAAGTATGAATACAAAGTAACACATAATATCCGTTGCATAGCTCGGCTAAAGTTCGTCATATAGCACCCGAAGTATAGCTTGACAAACACACAGCATTTCATGAGCGGCGTGATATAAGGTAACACATAGTATCCGATACACAACCTAGGATCGAATATGACGTCATTCAGGTGGAGAACAAAATGGTGGCAATGTTGATACCGTGATGGCCTGTGTAGGCTAGATCAAATAACCAACGTTTCAACTAAACTACTGTCATACGCGTAGTTTAACCAACCAACATACGCGAAGTTCAAACGAACAGCATTGACACCAAGTCCAAATAGGCTATGGCGGCTATGCCCAGATCAACGTATCAGCTAATCAAAATGAAAAACTTACGCTAATCAACCAACATCTACACCGAGGTCAAATGGGTTATGGTTAGCGAAGGCACTGGCAATAGCTTTAAGCCTTAGACATAATTATAGCTATCAACGCATACCAAAATAGCTATGCAGAAACCGCCAAGGCCATTACACATATTGTCCAGGTATGTTCTCCATCAAACCGAGACGTTAGACACCATCTCTGTAAAACAGCTAACAAATTATACTCTACCATAATAGGTATGTCAAAACTTTTACCGGCTCATAATCTAAGACAGTGGTTACGTAACGCCCTTTATCAATTTAAGACCTTAAGAGATATCTTCGTAAAGACAGCTACCAATCCATACTATATCACAATAGTTACGTTAGAGCTACCGCTGCTCACCCTACCATAATGGCTACGTACAGACGGTTAATATTGTATAACCTATCACAAGACTTATGTAAAAACAGCTATGCATAACCTGTCACACAATAACTGCGTAAAGGCATCTAACAAGGCCTACTCCATTAAAATAGCTACGAAAAGATAACATCCAATACATACCCTTTCATATTAGCTATGTAAAGAAAATAAATGCGTAAAGGCAGCTAACAATGCCTACCCCATTAAAATAGCTACGAAAAGATAACAACCAATACATAACTTATCATAATAGCTATGTAAAGACAGCTAAAGATGCATAACCTAACTCAGTAATGATTGCTATTAAATAATGAACCATTACACTAGCCACGTAAAGACAGCTACCAACACCACAATAGCTACGTAAAAACAGTTATCGATCCGTGACCAAGATAATACCTACGTAAGACCTATATCGGTGCTAAGACAATAGCTCCGTAAGGAAAACCTACCACTTCATGAACTACGACAACAGCAAGGTGTGGACGGCTACCAATACATTACTTATCACAGCTACCAACACATAACTCGTCACACCAGCTAAGTAAATAGCGCTACGATTGAATAGCCTATCACACAGGCCAAATGAGGATCACTAACTAAACCATCACAATATCTCTGTACATGGCAGATGGCGTGATGATCCTCATCTTTATCGCACACCTAACAGTAGGTTAGGTTAGAAGCACTCTGGCTAGCTTAGGTTAGTGGGTTGAAAATAATTTTTTCTAAAAAGTACCCCTCTAGACGTGGTTGAACACCCAACAGTAGGTTAGGTTAGAAGCACTCTGGCTAGCTTAGGTTAGTGGGTTGAAAATAATTTTTCCTAAAAACTACCCCTCTAGACGTGGTTGAACCCTCCCCCAAGGCTACGATCAAGGTCACATCGACCGCCTGCATCATCCAAAACCACCCCTAACTTTCAAAGGTTGGTCGTATCTCCATCACGGGCATCACTGACCTGTGGTTGCAGAAGTTAGGGGTGGTTTTGGATGATGCAGACGGTCGATGTGACCTTGATCGTAGCCTTGGGGGAGGGTTCAACCACGTCTAGAGGGGTAGTTTTTAGGAAAAATTATTTTCAACCCACTAACCTAAGCTAGCCAGAGTGCTTCTAACCTAACCTACTGTTGGGTGTTCAACCACGTCTAGAGGGGTACTTTTTAGAAAAAATTATTTTCAACCCACTAACCTAAGCTAGCCAGAGTGCTTCTAACCTAACCTACTGTTAGGTGTGCGATAAAGATGAGGATCATCACGCCATCTGCCATGTACAGAGATATTGTGATGGTTTAGTTAGTGACCCTCATTTGGCCTGTGTGATAGGCTATTCAATCGTAGCGCTATTTACTTAGCTAGTGTGATGAGTTATGTGTTGGTAGCTGTGATAAGTAATGTATTGGTAGCCGTCCACACCTTGCTGTTGTCGTAGTTCATGAAGTGGTAGGTTTTCCTTACGGAGCTATTGTCTTAGCACCGATATAGGTCTTACGTAGGTATTATCTTGGTCACGGATCGATAACTGTTTTTACGTAGCTATTGTGGTGTTGGTAGCTGTTTTTACGTGGCTAGTGTAATGGTTCATTATTTAATAGCAATCATTACTGAGTTAGGTTATGCATCTTTAGCTGTCTTTACATAGCTATTATGATAAGTTATGTATTGGTTGTTATCTTTTCGTAGCTATTTTAATGGGGTAGGCATTGTTAGCTGCCTTTACGCATTTATTGTCTTTACATAGCTAATATGATAGGGTATGTATTGGATGTTATCTTTTCGTAGCTATTTTAATGGAGTAGGCCTTGTTAGATGCCTTTACGCAGTTATTGTGTGACAGGTTATGCATAGCTGTTTTTACATAAGTCTTGTGATAGGTTATACAATATTAACCGTCTGTACGTAGCCATTATGGTAGGGTGAGCAGCGGTAGCTCTAACGTAACTATTGTGATATAGTATGGATTGGTAGCTGTCTTTACGAAGATATCTCTTAAGGTCTTAAATTGATAAAGGGCGTTACGTAACCACTGTCTTAGATTATGAGCCGGTAACAGTTTTGACATACCTATTATGGTAGAGTATAATTTGTTAGCTGTTTTACAGAGATGGTGTCTAACGTCTCGGTTTGATGGAGAACATACCTGGACAATATGTGTAATGGCCTTGGCGGTTTCTGCATAGCTATTTTGGTATGCGTTGATAGCTATAATTATGTCTAAGGCTTAAAGCTATTGCCAGTGCCTTCGCTAACCATAACCCATTTGACCTCGGTGTAGATGTTGGTTGATTAGCGTAAGTTTTTCATTTTGATTAGCTGATACGTTGATCTGGGCATAGCCGCCATAGCCTATTTGGACTTGGTGTCAATGCTGTTCGTTTGAACTTCGCGTATGTTGGTTGGTTAAACTACGCGTATGACAGTAGTTTAGTTGAAACGTTGGTTATTTGATCTAGCCTACACAGGCCATCACGGTATCAACATTGCCACCATCTTGTTCTCCACCTGAATGACGTCATATTCGATCCTAGGTTGTGTATCGGATACTATGTGTTACCTTATATCACGCCGCTCATGAAATGCTGTGTGTTTGTCAAGCTATACTTCGGGTGCTATATGACGAACTTTAGCCGAGCTATGCAACGGATATTATGTGTTACTTTGTATTCATACTTCTCATCGGATACTATGTGTTAGCCCTAGTCAGGCTATGGTTTGAATATGTTGTGTTAGCCCTACTCATGACTTGCATCGGCCGCTATGCGTTAATGATTATCCGGGCTATGTATCAGGTATTATGTGGTAATTTGTGGGCAGCGTGTAGGTTAGTGTGTGATATCCATTAGCTAAACTATGCACCGAATATAATGTGTTATACTTTGTAGGTCCATGTCTTCTTAGCATAATATCTATGCTGGCTTACACACATATATGTTTAACACATTATGTATTCTATTATGTATTTGGGCTTAACATAGTATGATAGCATGCATGTTGGTTTACCATAGTATTTATGTAGGTTTACACGCATATTTGTTTAACAGCGTATATATGGCTATTTAGAGTATATTGCATGCTGGTTTAACATAGTATATATGCCTATATTGGTTAGCACTGTATGTATATAGGTTGCGCGACTTTTTTTTAATTATATTGTAGTATTTGCTGACCGTCATGGGCTTGATAGGTTATGCATTGTTAGCTATACGATATAGTACTTCCCATATTATACAGCCCCCCGCCTGAGGTTCTACCTGATAGACGGGTGAAAATGTGTGTCGGACTCTGATCATATAAGCTTGGGCCTGTGGTTTACCGACATAGTAGGCCTTATGGATACAACGTGTTAATCGTTAGCGGGGCCTCTGGATACTATATAATAAACCTTCGTCAGGCTATGCATTGGATACTATGTGTTATTGATCAGGTATTATGTGGTACCTGTAGGATAGTGTGTGATAGCCGTTTAGCTAACCTATGCAGTGGATATAATGTGTTACAATTTGTAGGCCCTTGTCGGCTTAGCATAATATGTATGGTGGCTTACACATGTTTGTTTAACGCGATATGTAGGCCTAACATAGTATATACGCCTATCTATGATAGCATACATGTTGGCTTACCAGAGTATTTATTTGGTTTACACGCATATTTATTGAACACACTATAAGGGCAATCACTTATACAGGCTTAACATATTATATAGGCATATGTGGGTAACAGGGATATTGGTTTAACAACGTATATTTGGCTATTTAGAGTATATTACATGCTGTTTTAACATAGTATATATGCCTGAATGCTGGCTTAGCACTGTATGTATATAGGTTGCGCGACTTTTTTTAAATTATATTGTAATATTTGTTGACCGTGATAGGTTATGCATTGTTAGCTATACCATATAGTACTTCCCTTATTATACGGTTGCCAGGTTCTACCTGATAGACGAGGTGTAAATGTGTGTCAGGCTTAGATCATATAGGCCTTGGCCGGGGGTTTACCGACATAGTATGTCGGCCTAGCATAGTATGTATGTAGGCTTGCATATTTGTTTAACACATTATGTGGACTATCACGTATGTAGGCTTAACATGGTATATACGTATATGTATGATAGCATGTATGTTGGTTTAGCACCGTTTTAGGATCGTTTTATAACATATATTTATTCACGTTTTGTGATGGGCCTCTTTATTAGTGTTTCTCCATATATACCTTTTATATCTAGATACATTTGCAGCTATAGGATATATCCATTGATGCTATTTGATTATTTACACTGATTTCTGATTATATATATGTATACCGTGGTATGACGATATTACATAGTAATTTGATACAGTATTCAGATCATAAACATGCGCCTAGATTCACAACGACACAGCCGTGCGGGTTTTAAGCTTGCTATAGCGGTCGCCGGCAGCCGTTGCGGTTTTTAGATAATGCGTTATCGCTGCAAGTCTGTACATGTCTAGCACACGGTCAAGCGTATTCCCTGAAACGACGGGGCTTTGTTGCTTTGTTTATTATTTTGTAGCATAGACAATTTTGAGTTTGACAATCATAACCCTTTGCCCCTCTAGTTAGGGTGGGTCTGATACCTGAGTCGCTCGAACGCCGATACGTCATAAATCTTTACGTGGGCTTGATAGGTTATGCATTGGTAGATGTACCCTATAGTACCTCCCATATTATACGGTTGCCAGGATCGACCTGATAGAGGAGGTGAAAATAGCTCAGGTCATACGGGGTTTGGCCTGTGTTTACAGACATAGTAGGCGCATTTAGGGATTCATGTATGTAGGCCTAGCATAGTATGTATGCAAGCTTGCGTATTTGTTTAACACATTATGTGGGCTGTCATATATTGGTTTAACACGTTATATGGGCCTTCTCGTCTTACATTGACCGTTTACGTAGGCCTACCGGGCCCCTGCGTTGTGATTGGTCGATTCAACTTGTTGACTATTTGACCTCTATGTAGGTCGTTGGTCGTTTGATCTAACCGATCATTTTTTGGTAATTTCATATATTATTTGATAACCACCCCCACTTGATGCCTGAATCCGGGGTTACTTTACCTATCGGCTGGCTTCGAGATGGCTTTTACCTGAGTCCTTGCTCCGTGTTTGCTTTACCTATGGTCTAACTCCATGGTAGCTTTACCTAGGCCCCGACTCCATGGTAGCTTTACCGATGGTCTACCTCAATGGTAGCTTTACCTAGGGCCTGGCCGGCTCTACCTCAGGCCCGACTCCTCGGTTACTTTAACGGAGGTCTGACACCCGGCTGGCTTCGGGTTGGCTAGGCCTAGCTCCTGGGGGCTTTACCTCTAGCACGACTCCTGGTGTGACTTTACCGGAGGTCCGACACCTGGATGGCTTTACCTAAGGGTCGGCCTAAGGGATGGCTTTTCCTGAGGCCTTGCTCCACAGATAGCTTTACCTAAGACTTGGTGGAGGTATTTCTCTTGGTAGTTGATATAGCAACCGTCCTAGCCCTGCTCTTATGTAGCTTTACTTATAGGCTGACTGCATTGTTTATTATTTTAGTAGCATAGACAAATTTTGAGTTTGGCAATCGTTTACCCCTGGGCCCCTCATCACCCATATCATTTAAGGGTAGACCACTATAGTTAGGGTGAGCCTACTACTTGCATAGAGTTGCTCGAGCGCTGATACGTCATCAGATAACCATTAAGTCTTTCCAAAAGTTACCCCCTCCACCGGAGCTATTCCGCCTATTATTTTTGGCATTCTGAAGACAACCCACAGGTGAAACCACCCCCGCAGCGTTCCTTATTGGACTCTAGACATATCCCGTACGGTCATTTGATCCGTCCGATCGAATTTCGGCATTTTCGTATATTATTTAAAAACTACCCCCCAGGTGAACCACCCCCGCAACGGTCCAAAAGGGCCTCTACACGTATCCCGTACTGTCTGTTGGTCCAACCGATCGATTTTTGGCAATTTCGTATTTTTTGTAAAAACTACCCCTAGGTGAAACTACCCCTACAGTAGCGATAATACACTCTAGACTTACCCCGTCAGTCAAGACACGATTTTCCAAAATTTTTTCGAAAACTACCCCCCACCCCCAATCCACCCCCGGAGCTACCCCCGGTGATGGTCCTGAACGTAGCCGAGGTCACCCCCAACACTTAGGTTAGGTTAGGTTATATCCATTTTGGCTGGCTTAGGTCAGTGTGTTGGAAATAAATTTTTTTCGAAAAACTACCCCCTACCACTCTGGACGCGGTCGAAACCACCCCTAAGGCTTGGATCAGGGTCGCGACGGCCGCCCGCATCATCCGAAACTACCCCTATAGTCCTAGGTTACGTAGCGGCCGATTTTTTTTTTTTTTTGAAAAACTACCCCCTACCCCTCTAAACGTGGTCAAAACCACCCCTTGGTCTGGGGTCACGGCCGGGGTGACCTTGAGCATCATCCAAAACTACCCCTATAATCCTAGGTTACGTAGCAGCCGAGTTTAGGGGTGGCTGTGCCAAACTGTCTTCATTCCTACTTACAAAATAACACAATAGTTCCTCCAAGCTATTTTAAATATTTTGTGCACATATCTGAACCGGCATATAGCTTGTTAGGATGAATATAGGGTTAAGTGGCAGCTCCTCAGGTATTGTCTTGTGCCAGTAATGCACCGAGATATGATTTCAGATGGAGGTGGCGGGAGCTGACTTATACCTAAAATCCAATAGTTTGATAGTTAAATACCATTTCTCGTCCATCTCACGTTTAAAATTATACATGAATCGACAACGCAAGAGAATGAAATTTGTTCCTAATATAAACACTTTATATATTTAAAAATTAATCAATGAATTTAAGTAAATTAAATGTAGACACCACTACAGCGTGGCGTTTATTTAGAAAATCAAGTTAAATAAAAAACATCTTGGAGATAAAATATTTAAACCTATGTTTCTTTAAGCCATTATTTAAGCAAAGAACGATTATCCATCACTACACAAGGCTTTGAGTTTTTTATTATTACATTTTCAATATTAAAAACCGAGAAATTAATTTTTAGTAAGGAATTTATTTGATTTAAAAGATTATTTCTAAGATCGTTACTTTATGAAATGCCAAACTCTATTTTTCACTTTTCAATAACTTTGGTTGAACTCTGTATATAATTTACCCAACAAAACTAGAGTTGTGATGTTTAAATTATTTGAAATGTTCAGGCAAAGTGTAAAGTTTCCAAGAGCTTTTTGCAAGACGTCACATGTGGTGTTTTGATATAAAGTTCACCATTTGTCGCTAAACCTCTGTTTGTGACAGACGGTTATAGGGCTAGAGGTAAAGCTTGAACTATCAGAAAACTATTCAGTGTTTTGCAACAACATACAATTTTGTACTATTTTTTTTTTTTTTTTTTGTTGAAGAGCCAATGGCAGACATTTGAGAGTATCACGAAATATAACATGATTGTATTTAAATATTAAAATCATGAATAAATACATTTAACAAATACGTATAATGTCTCTGTTGACATTTCTTGTCTTTAGATAGACAAATTTTATCTTGTTTTGTGTACTCTACGATACTCAAAAAAGACTGAAATAATTTAAACTAAATTTTGACTCGACAAACAATTCACTTCAAAGACGGTTTCATCTATTTTCGGCCTTAGTAACATATCCGCGACCGCAAGAATAAGATTTTTTACAGTCAGCTATCTGACGCAAGCGAGGGAATATTCGCCAACTAGCTATCACCAATCTCAGACAACATTACCTGTTCCTAATGCCATTGTTTATTAAGAAAATATCCACTTGGATCCCATTCAGATTATTATAAAATATGAATTAAATAATCACCTTATTTAAGGTACTTTTTGTGATCTTTTTTTGATCGAGCTGCGCCGTTCGCCAGACCGTGAGTAGAGGTTGTTTGGAATGCCAGCACCCATTCAAGGTGTGACTGCTTTATTTAATGTGAATTTGCGCCGTGAACACAGTTATACCAGTGGTATACAATCACATGTTTAATCAGTCACAAAATAACGCATGAACATAAGGAGTTTTATGATAGCACAATGCAAATGACAAATGACGGAGTAGGAGAGAACTTCTAGAATGCGCCAGGAGTTATTGGCAAAACATTTTTTATCAGACTAATTCTTTGAAATGTTCGATAAAAAACGAAATATATTCTTAGCTTTCTATTCCCTTAGCCTCTGAAGGCTTGTAAAATTAAACTTCAATTTCTCATCCATGCAACTACAATACCCCACACTAACGGGTGGCAGGCTACATCTAGTATGCTATAAAATTCTTGAAAGCCTAACTTAACTCGACCTAAATGGAAGTTCCAACTCACTCGAACCAATTGTCCACTCATAACTCTCCTTTCCATATATTTAAGTAACTCTTTTCGGATGAGTATGATCACTGTAGATAAATTAAATAGCAAATAAAGCCTTTTACCTTGACGACTAAACCTTGTTTAATCAGGTTTCAACTTGTTAAAATACAGTTTAAACAACTCAATGTTGCTGAATTGATCTTCAGTTTCTTTTAGGTTGGACATCGTGGCTTCTAAAGATGTCATAAAATCGTTATATCGAAATAATTAAAATTTTTACCAATTGTATTACTTTTTTGGCCTTCATAGGTCTTGTGCTTGGAGTATCAGTTACCATTGATACTTGATAGAGCAGTTATCTATTGTGCTAGGTGTCAATTTCCAGGGATTCGTAGTAGAACAGTCATCTCTTGGGCTTGGAGTACAAGTTATCCGTGATACTTGTTAGACCAGTTATCTCTAATACTGGTGTATCAGTTACCAGTGATACTTGTTGGAACAGTTATCTCGTATGCTTTTATTATCAGTTACACTTGATGCTTGTTATAAAAGTTATCTCCTGTACTTGGTATACCACTGACCCGTGAACATGTGTCGCCTATGCTTAGTTACCGTTAAACGTGTTAGAACAGGCATCTCTTGAGCTTGGTGTATTAGTTGCCCGTGATACTTGTTAGAGCAGTTATCTCTTGTGCTTGGTGTGTCAGTTACCCGTGATACTTATTAGAGCAGTTATCTTTTGTTCTTGGTGTCAGTTACACATGATACTTGTTAGAGCTGTTATTTCTTGTGCTTGGTGGATCAGTTACCCATGATACTTATTAGAACAGTTATATCTTGTGTTTGGTGTATCTGTTGCAGTGATACTTGTTGGAACAATCATCTCTTGTGCTTGGTGTACCAGTTATATGTGATACTTGTTAGAAAAGTTATCTCTTGTGTTTATTGTTAGTTACTAGTGAACAGTTACTAGTTATAGGAACAGTTATCTCTTGTGCTTTGTGTATCAGTTACCCGTGTTCCTTGTTAGAACAGTTATCTCTTCTGCTTTGTTTATCAGTTATCAGTGATACTTGTTAGAACAGTTATCTCTTGTGCTTGGTGTCAGTTACATATGATACTTGTTATAGCAGTTGTCTCTTGTCCTTTTTGTATCAGTTACCCGTGGTACTTGTTAGAACAGTTGTTTCCTGTGCTTGGTGTGCCACTAACCCGTGATGATTTTGGTATCTAAAACTTACTTTTGACATTTTACCTTCATACATTCCCTTTGGGTTGTTCATACAAATATATTTCTTCCGTAACTTGTCGAAAACTGTCTGGGGCTGCAATGGTAAAGATATATGCTTTGAGTTCGATCTGAAATTCAAACCAGTAATTCCCCAAACTTAAATATTTCAAGTTAGTAAGTTCTAGTATTATACTCAGACGGTGTGGTTATGGTGTTTTAGAGGTGTTATGTACTTGAAAAGATCTAAAAAATATATTTATTCCGTTAATTATTTAAATCTTTTAAACTCTACTTTTATAAACTATTGTAAATATAGCTAATATAATTCCGCTCAATAAGAGTTACAAATATAATGTTTTCATCTATTTAAAAGCTGCATTAAAAAAATCTCTTAAGAATTGATAGCAAAAAGAAAGTTTCATTCCTTCGCATACTCAAAAACATTAGGTATATATATATATATATATATATATATATATATATATATATACATCAGGTATATATATATATATATATATATATATATATGTATATAAAAGAAATAAGACATTAACCATGAAAGTGTTTATTGTAACAATCACTAGTGGTTTCGTAATTTCCTTATTATAAACAGTGAACTTGGTAAATAATTCCATATGTAGAAAATGAAGTCAATTCTTTGGCAGAAGGACTTTTATAAATTATTATATTTGTAAATAATGTACTTTTATTTATGTATTCTTTTATTTTATTGAAATGCACTCGTCTGAATATTAAATGCCTAACTTAATCTCTTAAATGCTTCCCACTACAATGTAATCTTGCCGAGGACAGGGCATTAATCCAAAAAGTCATTACCGCTCCAGATTAACCCTTGTGTAACGCAGAGCCCTCTTTAGGGACAATTATCTAACTAATTCCACTACAAGCATGCGACCTATCCTCTCTCATTCTTTGTCTTTAAAAGTTATTCAATGAACCTATGTTCTTTTTTTTGCTTTTGTAAATTACGTCCTGTATTTTGTGCCGCTGGCGTGTTCATTAAATAAAATTACAATGAGTTTTAGAGAAATTATTGTTTTGTTTATTTACATCACGGACTAGGTAAGTTCGTTTTAATTATCGATCATTGCAGGTTTAATATTTGTATTAGGAAAGGGTCGCACGAGGCTGTAAATATGGTTTATTGTAGTAAATATATAAAGGATAATGAAAACATTACACGCAGATAAAGCAAGAAGATGTAATGCCGAGCCAATACAACATCTCTCACCAAGATATCAGAAGATCTACAAACATCGCTATCTAGCAAAATATTACGTACTAGAGACAAGGATACTCCTGTATTATTTGATTTCCTCCTGTTGTGTTTTACATATATCTCTAATTTCTTTTCCGTTACTAGTTTTAAGTTTTTTTCCTTTTATCTACTTTTAATTCACTTTTGCTTTCTATTATTTCTGCCTCTTCTATTTTTATGTCTTTGTTCAGTATATCTTTCTATCTCCTTATTCAGTTCACGCCCATTCACCTCGTTCCCCTGTTCGAAATTGCCCCTGCTTCTCGTACTGTCGCATTAGCCCCCTTGTTTCATGTCTATCCCCTATTGCTGTGCACCCTTGATTCGTTGAGTTATCTCTTTACTGTTTACACTAATATATTCTATTGTCTGGCTAACTATGTATACCTATGAGATGTAAACGACACTTACTTATATACTTTACTTTATCCAACGCCTGCTCTTGGTAAGTCGACCATTTGGCATCGTGCAGACCAGTAGAGCTTGGAGAGTCTGGTTTTTGGGTCGCTATTGTATACTTCGAGCTGTGGGAAGGCAGGAAAGTGGTCTCCATCTATATTTCCTGTTTAGCACAAGGGGCACTGATCCTTGTCTGCCAACCCAATGCGATGAAGGTGCGCCTGAAGGTTGTCGTGTCCCGTGATTAGACGGAAAAGCGCATCACTGATAGGTCGAGGCAGGTCTTTTGGAATGGGGCTGGTGCAAAGTTCTTGCCATCTCTTTCCAACAGCCAGGTTTGCTTGTGATGTTTTCAAGTACGTCTTAGCTGCTGCGTGAATCTTGGTGTAAGCAGAGGCCAGTGATATTTTGATTTCTGGCTGTGGTAAGCGGCACCCACTCTTGGCAAGGTTGTCAGCTTTTTCGTTTCCTGTTGTGCCAACGTGTCTGGTAATCCACTTGAGCGCAATTCTGAAGCCTGCCTCTTGGCATAGTTGCATTTTTTCTCTGCACGACACTGTCAAGGTGCAGTCAGTTTGTGTATTAGAGGAATCTGCCAAAATCGCTGATTGTGAATCAATCAAGAATACAACCTGCTGCGGCGAAAGTTGCAAGACGCATGATGCTGCTTCTCCTATGGCCACAACCTCACCATTAAAATTGCTGCAGCAGAGGCCCACAGCTACCGAGCTTTGAAATAATTTTGAAAAATATCCTGATCCAGTCTCTCCACTTGAAGGGTTTGAAAATCCATCTGTGTAAACATGAAGCCAGTCACTTTCAGGGAATCGTTCGTTGATGGTCAAAAATGTTGCTTTCCTGAGTTCAATATCCATAGCCTGTGACTTTGGTTTCACCTGGTCAACAAGTTTTAGAAAAACTGGAGGTAGGTTGTCAAAGACTCGATTGTGTTGATTTAATGGGGCAGCTTCTGCATGAAGGAAAAGGTTATATTTTTGTTCCAGCTGTAGAGCTTTGTTTACTTAAGTAATCTGAGTTCTGAGACGGGAAGTGGCAGCTTTATATGTTTCCCAAAACTTTCTATTTGTTCTTTTATGTTTTTCCCAGAATTGTAAGAGACATTTGTCTCTTCTGATTTCCAAGGGTTCCAGTCCTGTTTGGATTTCCATAGCTAGTATTGGAGTCGATTTAGCTCCTCCAGTTATGAGTCTCATGTTATTATTTTGAACCTTGTCTAGCTTCTTTAGGCAATTTGAGCTGGCCAGGTTGAGCACCTCTCATCCATACTCCATTGTTGGTCGTATATAGGTCCGGTACGTTGAAGTTAGAACATCCTGGGTAGCACCCAATGTAGTTGCTGTTAATCTCTTCAGCAGTTTGCTTCTGTTAGTGGCTTTTTCGGCTGTTGCCTCAATATGATTTGCAAAGTTTAGCTTCCTGTCCAACGTGATGCCTATATATCGTGGACTATCTTCATGGTTTAAAGTTTTGTTGTTTCACTTGATCCTCAGTTTTGGTGGCTTAGTTGAAAGGGTGAATAGAGTGAAAACAGTCTTTTTCTCACTAACTACCATTTGGTTGTAGTTGGCCCAGTCAGCAACTCTGCTAAGGGTTCGCTTTATAGTGTCTTCCAGGTTCGAAGGAGTCCCGCTTGAAGCCCAAAAGAAAAGGTCGTCCGCAAAAAGTAAGGTTGATACGCCCGGTACTTCTTTTACTATTTTTAAGAGGTCGTTTATCATAATAATGAAAAGGATACAGCTGAGTACTGATCCCTGCGGTAGGCCGTTGAGTTGCTGTTTAAATGACGAAATTGTGTCTCGGAAACGGACTCGAACATGCCTCTGTGCCAGAAAGGACTTCACCCATCCTAAGAGTTTTCCAGTTATTCCTAATATTTGGAGTTTGTGCAACAGAAGCTTCCTCCATATTCTGTCATAGGCTTCCTTGAAGTCTACAAAGACTGTCACAGTCGACATTACTCTATAATAAAAGCCACCCTTCACTGCTTGCACGAGCTTTACAACTTGGTCCATAGTGCCACAGTGTTTCCTAAAGGCAGCTTGCTCATCCGACAGGTGAAGTTGATCGCCCGCACGTGGTGCCCGCTGCTCTCGACTGAACGATCAACAGTCTGCGCTATACTCGAGCAGACTACAAGAGCAATAAAGATGTAAACGACATCTGCAATGTCTTTTCCTTTGCGAGTTTCAATTTTCTTTGGTTTTATCTATTTTTTACTCACTTTTGCTTCCTATTATTTCTTCTTTTTCTATTTTTATGTCTCTATTCAGTATATCTTTCTTTCTCCTTATTCATTTCAGGTCTATCACCTACTTTCCTTGTTCGAAATACCTCTATCTTCTCGCTCTGTCACTTAATGACGACGAAGACAATTAAACTAGTTGTAGAATATGAATTTTCGACTGGTAGTTTTATGAATTAAAAGTGGATAAAGTCCATCACTGGATTTTCTTAAATGTGAATATACATTTGATTCAATTAAAAGTTGGAATACAACAACGAATTACACAAAAACAGTAAAACTGAATTTACTTTATATTTACCAATAATCAAAATCGATACCAGTTTTATAAAATGCAAAAAAGTTCTCAAATTTCTATCCATCCTGAATTTTAACTTTTACATGCCTAAACTTTGTCGTACTTGATCTTACATCAAGCTTGGGTTTTTAGGAAAAAACATTTGTAACTGTTATTTATAAAAAAAATCAATACTAATTGGTATCTTTTTGCAAAAGACTGCTTTAAAGTGGTTTCGATTTGTCTTATTCTTGTACAGCATACTGTATGAATAGTGTAGGAATCGAAACGTTATCTGTTCGTAACGCCTTATATTTACACGTTATTCAATTACTTCTATTAGTTTAAACTTACGAATTTACAATCGTTAATAACAAACTTTTTTATTCATCCACTCTTATTCAAATACATTTGTCTAAATTTGTAGTGGATGGCATTTGATGTCAATAATGTTTTATTCAAATATCACTCATTAATTAAATTTAATTATTTAATTTTACTTATTATTATTACTTTCTCTTTTGCCACCAACACGTTGATTCTTTCATATATATGGACATATTTCTATAAATTGTAATTAGTCCTATATCTTGAAAAGTGTCTAAAATAAAATGTTTCTATCTTGACCTAAGTAGGAATTGATTCAATTTTTTTATAGGTCTATTACTTGTTTTGTTTAAATAACCAAAATCTTGAATCTATTATTAATTAGTATTAATTGTAAAAAATAGTTGAAAAACAACAATGAAGGAAATACTGGATTTGTTTTTATTAAAATATATAGAAAAAATATCAAAAGATGTTAATAAAAATCATTTTACCAGCTGAAATCCAAATTAGTAAGAGTAAATATTTTTTAAATTTAAAATAATAACCAAACACTTGTCATTCAAATTAGGTCTATCCACATGAGGTTAAAAACACCAATAGAAATATCTTCCAACTAAATTATTTAAAATTTTTTTCAATTTCTATGAGTAGTTCCCCTCTCTCTATACGAGATATACGGACTTATCTTGTTTAACTTTTCAATCGTTAATAAAATACTTTTTATTCATCCACTCAAGTACAAACACATTGTTTTATACTTTTAGAAGATGACACTTGGTGATTATAAACTTTTTCAAATAATAAATAAATAATTATAATAATTGTAATTACTTAATAAAAAGTAACTTAAATATTTTTTTTCGACCAAAGCAGTAATTGACCTATTTTTTTGTATTATTTGTTTGAAGGAAATTTGAATCAAAAGAGCGTACTTTATTTCTTTCCTGATATCACACTGTAGTATAATGCAGTATGTATTACTGGTGTAAACCGTACCTCCGCCATGTCCATTGCACGTATGAGTAGATCAGCGGATACTTTGGGACAACTACCCCTAACTCGGCCTGTACGTAACCTAGGACTATAGGGGTAGTTTTGGATGATGCAGGCGGTCGACACGGCCTTGATCCTAGCCTCGGGGGTGGTTTCGACCACGTTTAGAGGGGTAGGGGTAGTTTTCAAAAAAAATAAATTCCAACCCACTGACCTAAGCCTGCTAAATTGCATCTGCCCTAACCTAACCTACGTGTGGGGGGTGACCTCAGCTACGTTCAGGACCATCTCTGGGGGTAGCTCCGGGGGTGGATTGAGGGTGGGGGTAGTTTTCGAAAAAATTCTGGAAAAACTTGTCTTGACCGATAGGGTGAGTTTAGAGTGCATTAGCGCTACGGTTGGGGGTAGTTTCACCTAGGGGTAGTTTTTAAATAAAATATGAAATTGCCAAAAATCGATCGGTTGGATCAACAGATAGTACGGGATATGTCTAGAGTCCAGTACGGACAGTTGCGGGGGCGGGTTCACCTAGGGGTAGTGTTTAAATAAAATATGAAATTGCCGAAAATTGATCGTTTGAATCAAATGACCGTACGGGATATGTATAAAGTCCATTATGGTAGGCCGTGTGGGTGGTTTCACCTGTTTTCAGATTGCCAAAAATGATTGGTGTCCTAGGTAAAAGTCACTCCCGAACCCACGCTTGAAGTAACACCGCCTAGGAGCGGGTAGAGCTAATATGGAGCACGGTCTCGGTTAAAACCAAACCCAAGCCTAGCCACCCAGCAGCTACCTTAGGTAAAGCTAACACGGAGCAAGGCCTCAGGTAAAGCCAACCTGGGTAAAGTAACCCTGGAATCAAGCATTAAGTGGGGGTGGTTATCAAATGAAATTGTCAAAAAATTATCGGTTAGATCAAACGACCAACGCTCCAACTAAACGCTAATTTTAACCGACCAACAATTATACACCGAGTTCAAATAGTCAACAAGCTGAATCGACCAATCACAACGCAAGGGCCCGGAGATCTACGCAAACGGTCGCTGTAAGACGTGAAGGCTTATATACCGTGTTAAGCCAATATATATATATGATAGCCCACATAATGTGTTAAACAAATACGCATGCAAGCCTACATACATACTATTCTAGGCCAACATACGTGAGCCTGCTATGTCTGTAAACCACAGGCCAAACCCCTTATGATCTGAGCTATTTTTACCTCCTCTATCAGGTTGATCCTCTGGCAGGCAACTGTATAATATGGGAGGTACTATAGGGTACATCTACCAATGCATAACCTATCAAGCCCACGTAAAGATTTAATATATTTGATGACGTATCCGCGTTCGAGCGACTCTATGCAGGTATTAGGCCCACCCTAACTAGAGTGTTCTACCCCTAAATAAATTGGCTGATGCAGGGCAAGGGGTTATGATTGTCTATGCTACTAAATTAATAAACAATGCAACAAAGCCTTATCGTGTGAGGGAATACGTTTGGCATACATAACCGGTGACTGTGTGCTTGACATGTACAGACTTGCAGCGATAACGCATTATCTTAAAACCTCAACGGCAGCCGGTGACCGCTATAGCAGGCATAAAAACCCGCACGGCTGTGTCGTTGTGAATCTAGGCGCGTGTTTATGTTTTGATTACTGTATCAACTTACTATGTAATATCGGCATACCAAGGCCTACGTATATAATCAGAAATCAGTGTAAATAATCAAATAGCCTCAATGGATATATCCTATAGCTGTAAATGTATCTAGATATAAAGGTATATATGGAGAAACACTAATAACGAGGCCTATCACAAAACGTGAATAAATATATGATATAAAACGATTCTAAAACGATGCTAAGCCAACATGCAAGCTATCATACATAGGCGTATATACCACGTTAAGCCTACATACATGATAGTACGCATAATGTGTTAAACAAATATGCATGTAAGCCTACATACATACTATGCTAAGCCGACATACATGAATCCATACATAGGCCTGCTATGTTGGTAAACCACTGGTCAAAACCTATATGATCTGCGCCTGACACACACATTTACACCTCTTCTATGTAAGGTAAAGCCTACCTTAGGTAAAGCCCTTCTATCAGGTAGAGCCTCGGGCAAGTAACCGTATAATATGGGGAGTACTATATGGTATAGCCACCAATGCATAACCTATCACGCCCATGACGGTCAACAAATATTACAATATAATTTTAAAAAAAAGTTATGCAACCTATATACATACAGTGCTAAGCCAACATTCAGGCATATATACTATGTTAAACCAGCATGCAATATACTCTACATAGCCATATATACGCTGTTAAACCAATATGCAGGTTAACCTATATACATCCTGTATTAGACCAATATCCCCGTTACCCACATAGGCCTATATAATATGTTAAGCCAGGATGAATGATAGCTTATATAGTGTGTTAAACAAATATGCTTGTAAACCTACATAAATAATATGCTAAGCCTACATACTGTGCTAAACAGATATGCGTGTAAACCCACATAAATACTATGCTAACCAACATGGATGCTATCCTACATAGGCTTATATACTATGTTAAGCCTGCATACGTGATTGCCCTATATAGTGTGGTAAATAAATATGCGTGTAAACCAAATAAATACTATGCTAAGCCAACATGCATGCTATCATACTATGTTAGGCCTAAATACATAATGTGTTAAACATATATGTGTGTAAGCCTGCATAGATATTATGCTAAGAAGACATGGGCCTACAAAGTATAACACATTATATCCAGTGCATAGTTTAGCTAATGGTTATCACACACTATCCTACAAGCTGCCCACAAATTACCACATAATACCTGATACATAGCCTGGGTAATCATTAACACATAATATGCCCCAACACATAATATCCGGTGCATAGCCTCGCTAAATAAGCATAAACTCCCCAAAATTGGCTTATCAATTATGCATGGTCTAGATATAGTCACACATGTCATTTCAAAAGTCAGCTGGAAAGAAACACTACCCAGGCTAATCATTAACACATAGTATGCCCCAACACATAATATCCGGTACATAGCCTCGCTAAATAAGCATAAACTCCCCAAAATTGGCTTATCAATTATGTATGGTCTAGATATAGTCACACATGTCATTTCAAAAGTCAGCTGGAAAGAAACACTAGCCAGGCTAATCATTAACACATAGTATGCCCCAACACATAATATCCGGTGCATAGCCTCGCTAATGGTTAGCACATAGTAGCCGATGCTGAGCCTGGCTATGGAATATCACATATTATCCGATGTGTAGCCTGACTAATGGTTAACACATCCAATGCATGGCTTGGCTAATGACCAACATATAGCTGGGCTAATGGTTAACTAATAGTTATTTTTAACTATGGGTTAACATATAGTATCCGATAAGTAGCTTGACTATAGCCCAACACATAATCTCCAGTGCACAGCCAGGCTAATGTTCATCATGTAGTACCCAATGCATAGCTTAAGTATGGTTTAACAAACAGTATCCAAAGCATAGCTTGACTATGATTATCACATGAGTAGGTTGATTACAAACTAACACATAATATCCGATGCATAGATTGACTACAAGTTAACACAAAATATCCAATACATGGCCTGACTAGGGTTTAACAAACAGTATCCGATGAGTAGATTGACTAAGGTTTATCTCATAGTATCACCCTAGTATCACACCTTGACAACAGATACCTAGCATGATCATAGCCTCCATTGCCTGATAACAGATACCTAGCCTGACCATAGAATACATAGCTAGACAAAAGATACATAACTAGACAATAGATACCCAGCCTGACAACAGATACAAAACCTGGAATCAAATACATAGCCCGACAAACGATATATAGCCTGACAACAGAGCTAGATCAAATGACCAACGTTTCAACTAAAACAACTGTCTTACGCTAAGTTTAACCGACCAACATACGCGAAGTTCAAACGAACAACATTTACACCAAGTTCAAATAGGCTACGACTGGTGAAGGCTAGCTCAACGTTTCAGCTAATCAACGTTGAAAAACTTACGCTAATCAACCAACATCTACACCGAGGTCAAATGGGCTATGGTTAGTGAAGGCACCGGCAAAAGCCTTTATGATCTGAGCTACCAACGCTTACCAAAATATCTATATAGAAACCGTCCAGGCCTTTACACATATTGTCTAGGTATGTTGTATCATTCATGTTGTATCATGTTGTACCTTTCTGGTAGGCCCTAGGTAAAGCTACCTTTGAGGTATGCCCCAGGTAAAGCTACCTTGGAGTCAGGCCATAGGTAAAGACACCGTCGAGTCAGGTCTTAGGTAAAGCCAGTTTGGAGTCAGACCATAGGTAAAGTTACCTTGGAGTAGGGCCTGTGTTTTGCCCTAATCAGATTTTAACGACAGTTTATATTTTTGTTAGAAATACCACACTAGATTTAGCATTAGACCTAGGACATGAGTTATATTTAGCCTAAATTATGCCAGATGATTGGAATTTTTACAGTTTACAGAAGTAATGTCTAAGCTAGTGTTAAACTTGTCTAGAGGCCGAGTTGATATATTAATTACCTAGATATCTAGTAATGTGTCTCATGCGGGTTGCGACCTGTCAAGCTGATTGTAACGATAATGTATGTAAAGCAATTGTAACTAGATTATAAGATTGAATGCTTAACTTTGATTATTGTTCAAATGTAAATATACGTCTCTATTATCAAGACACTTATTACCTTATCCCATGTTGATCTACCTATATAGTTTGTTTTATTAAAGGAGTTTCGTTTTTCTTCGACAATAAGTACAGACACATGTAAACAAAATCATTTTATTGATCACATAGTAGTATTTACATTAGGCTTAACTACGATAGATATACTCTTATCGTAGCGGATGTCTGTACTCTGCATATGCCACACTCTTGAAGGTTCAATGCACACCCCAGACAGGCAAACACATATCCGCACGGTAGAAGAGCAACCTGTATTTCATCGATACAGCAAATCTTGCACAGCGTACGACCATTCTGATTGTTTACACCGTCATCATCAGAGTAGTCTTCATCGTCTGTTGTACAGATGTCTAACCCCATCTGGGCCTGTTTAGCACATATACCCACTACGTATTTACATTTTGGAAACCACTTTGCATGTTCCTGTTACGGATCATCATTCGCTGACCAATCGTTAAGGCCTCCGGCGCATGTAAAGCACAATGTTTGGTCTTCTTGGCCGGTGTAAAATAATCCCGCTTCGCTGAGACGCACGGGGTTGACAGTATCATTTGACACTCCTTTCCAAGTACGAAACGATCGTAATCTACGACGACACGGTGATAGTTTGGGGAAGGCTTTCTTCTCGATTGTGAGAGTATCTGTCCAGTAGTAGACACCTACCATGGTGTTGTCTGAGGACTTGGGTCTGTGCTGTCCGTACTTATATTGTTCTCTTGGTTAGGGGTTGATTACGTCAAGGTTGATAGGGGTTACCACGGAGACAGAGGCATGTTGAACTCGTTCAGATTTGTACACACCCGCCCTTATGCTCGGCAATAGGCCGATTTCTCCTTTCTGTGATAGTGTTAAAGTACGTATAGGTGGCAGGCAACAGTTAAACCTATACAGATGACCGTCCGTCATTTTGTTAGACGCCATCTTGACCGAAATTGTGTTTGACGTCATTTGCTGCGGTTATGCTGATATGTCCAGAGTGCGCTATCGCGGTCGGGTGCTGGCGATTACTGTAAAGGTTTTAAACAAGCATTTATTTGTCGAGCTCTGCGTGTGTATGATCTACACCTGCAATGAAACGTAATAACACTGTTTATTGACTTAGCACAGTCTGTAGGATAATGTAAGGTACCGTGCATATTGTGTTAATACAGGATGTGTGTAGGTTTACAGGTAAATCGACCTAGCACAATATGTAGGCCTATGGAGGTTAACAGCCATATATACTTAATACAGGTTTACGTGCATATTGGCTAAACACAATCTGTAGGCTAATGTAGGGTAACATGCATATTTTCTTAACACAGTATGTAGGGCTATGTAGGGTAATATGCATATTGTCATATTTCGGGAGGAATGTAGCTTTACATTTATCCAGGCTTAACTCAGTATGTGGGGCTATGTAAGGTAAGGTGCATATCGGCTTAACACAGTATGTAGGGTAACGCATATTGTCTTATTTCAGGAGGAATGTAGGTTAACATGCATATATTCTTAACACAGTATGTAGTGCTATGTAGGGTAACATCCATATTGTCTTATTTCGGGAGGAAAGTAGCTTTACATTCATCCAGGCTTAACACAGTATGTAGGCCTATGTAAGGTAAGGTGCATATCGGCTTAACACAGTATGTAGGGTAACATCCATATTGTCTTATTTCAGGAGGAATGTAGGTTTACACGCTTATTGGTTTAACACAGGATGTGTACTATTGAGATTGGGCAAGCATTGATAGCTGTTTTACCACTCCAAGCTGGCTTTACCTATGGTCTTGCTTTTACCTAAGACCTGACTCCAAGGTAGCTTTACCTAAGACCTGACCCGACGGTGGCTTTACCTATGGCCTGACTCCAATGTGGCTTTACCTGGGGCATACCTCGAAGGTAGCTTTACGTATGGTCTGACTCCAAGGTAGCTTTACCTACTACCTGACTCCAAGGTAGCTTTACCTAAGACCTGACTCCAAGGTAGCTATACCTAAGACCTGGCCTCAAGCATGTCCTAGCCTAAGGCTCTACCTCTCGGATAATACGAGATAAACCATAGTCAATCGGATACTGTTTGTTAAACCCTAGTCAGCCCATGCATTTTATATTATGTGTTAACTTGTATTTAAACTTCTCATCGGATACGATGTGTTTACCTCTACAAACGGCATCACCCGCCGTGCTGTAATCAACAGTCGTAGTTGTGACGTAATTATGGATCAGTCCAACTCGCTTGGACTCGTCCACTCACCTCTCAAATGGACTCTTCCACAGCTATGTATAATACAGGTGGAGATATAGTGTTTTTGCATAGTCTGTGTTTAGAGTGATCTGTGTGTGTGTGTGTGTTTGCCAGTAAGTAGTCTTATTTATGAAATAAAGTAGAGACATCTCACTCAGAACCTTCGGCTATTTTATACTAGCGGAACATTTAGTAAACTCCAGAAACAATTATATTGCATACATTGCTGTATAGGTAAGGGGAGAAACAGAAGTTCTATAGTTACAATGCCGGTTATTATGTTTAAAATAGACTTAAAATTTTGTAAATATCATATTATTGCACTCTATGTAATGCAAGAAACTAGTTTAGAACTTTCTAAATTATGGTGTTGGTTTGCTAACGAACGCTATTCTCTCAGACAGAGCCTGCCAAAAGTTTTAGTATCACGCCTACGTTTCTTAGAAATGAAAGCCTCCCACGCCCCCTCCTCCTTATACTACAAATAAAGAGTGTAGCCATATGAAAAATAAACAAATATTACACACACACACACACACACACACACACACACACATATATATATATATATATATATATATATATACAGATACTTTTCACAACCTTTACTTATATTTCTTTCACACATTTCATTTGAACTTTCTGAACATTATCTTCAACAAAATTACCTATACAAAAAAAATCTGCAACTTTAATTTAGTTTTAAATTTTGATAAATTTTGTACTTAAATTTAAACTAAATCAGAATTTTATCTTATTATTTTCCAACTGGTCTCACGCCCCCATTTTGGAAACCTATGCTCTAAGAAAAGCAGTACTAATTTCTACAATATGTGGATTAGTATATATGCCTTTTATCTATCAATAAATAGATTTCAAACTTGTACACAAAATTACTTTGTAAATAACTTGTAAATAATTGGATTAAAAAATTAGGTTGAGGTACTCGTAGGACAGCCGACAGAAGTAAATTCTTTCATAGCCACTTCTACATTGTGAATTGAGAAAAGCATAATATTTTTTTCTTAATGAGATACTACCTAAACATTTGTTATCAGACGCGCCTGAAATTTTTCATTTCAATATTTGTATTCACAATTCATAACTTATTATTATTGTTATATTGAATTATTTGTATTGTTATTCATCAAAATTTAAATTAAAATAATTTATTTAATAACTAATCAAAACATCTAACAATTCCTTTTTTTTTTGACAATATTCAATAAATAATTGTACATAATCTATGAGTTAAAACAGTTGCTTCACAACATTAAGTATAGCATAAAGTCAGCTGTTGCACGAAATCATACGTTATCATTCAATACACTTTAAGATGACTAATTACCTTTACTGGTTAAGCGGGGCCAACACGTGGATTTCCGGTTTTAGGAGGGCCAACATGTAATTTACTGGTTAAGGGGGGGCAAACACGTGGTTTTCCGGTTTTAGGAGGGCCAACATGTAATATACTGGTTAAGAGAGGCATGACACGTGGTTTAGTGGTTAAGGGAGGCAAGACACGGGTCATACTGCTCAAGGGAGTTACGGATCGTGGTTTACTGGTCAAGGGAAGCAAGAAATATGGTTTACTGGTTAAAGGAGACTAAACACGTGGAATAATTTGTAAAGATATACATTTGTTGCCTAAACATTATGTGCTCAGCAAACTATATATGTCTCCATCCTTCAACTAAGTGACGTTATTTCCTCCAGAGTTCCAAGCGCGTGTAATCATGTCTGTTAGTTGCAGTGAGTCAGGAGCAGAACAAACTTATGCTCTATTCTCGTGTAGCTCTCACTCTAGCGTTAGACTCTGTAGAACTGTTTACATGTCCACATGTCCTAGCCAACTACTTCGAAATACTTAATGTAATATGCTGAACTAGAACAAATAATTGTGAGTTGTAAGTTTTAGAAACTATTTCTGGATTACAGCTGAGTCACTTATCTAATTGCGTTTTTTCAAAGTTGGCTATACCTATAATCTAAAGTAGCAGACACTATGTTGTCAAGGAACACTGCCTAACCTTTACTTCCAAATTCAATGAAGAAGCTCTAAATTGATGTAATATAAATATTTTAAATGTACCTTTGTCTTATTTCGTATCAAGTGTTGCGAATTAGTGTAAACTAATTGCAAACACGTTTTTAGAGCGTAGGGTGAAGTAGAGATTAAAACCAGCATCAAGCAATATGTAGACACCATTAAAATGAAAAAAAAATAGCTTAATAAGGCTTCTTACATTTTATACTTAAGACATTCCAACATATGTCATTCCTTTGGAGACATGGATTAAGTGAAGGTATATTCATGAATAAAGTTTTAATTTTGAGAAATATATTGTATAATTTCGTAATAGGATATGATTGTTTTTTTATCTTAATATTAAATTTATTTTCAAGTTTTAAAAATAAATTAAATACCATCATTAAAACGTTTTTAATCAGTTAAATTTATATTCAATTTCAACATTCAGTCCTAAGTATCATTTCTTATTTGGAATTTGCTTTTGCTCTGGTAATGTATAGAATTAAAATTAAAAAAACTATTGCTTGTTTTCAAAGAAACATATGTTCCTTGATCCATGGTACAATGAAGGATCACTTTCGATCATTTTCTATTGGAGACTCCCTGACCAAGTGCAGACGTGTCTAACAAACCGGAGAAAAGTGCTCACGACTTCAGTAAAGCAAGCTCACACCAGCATCCCGGACCAGAGATTTTCAAGCTCTGGTCTTTTCAGCCCTCCTAACGAGCAACGGTTCTGACCAGTCAAAAATCCCTAGGAGAAGGTGTTAGTATAATTATGTATACAATTGTGTTATTTATTGACGTAAGTGTGTGTGTGGGTGTGTGTGTGTGTGTGTTTGTGTGTATGTGTGTGTGTGTTTGTGCTTGTGTGTGTGTGTGTGTGTGTATGTTTGTGTGTGGGTGTGTGTGTGTATGTTTGTGTGTGGGTGTGTGTGTGTTTGTGTGGATGTGTATGGATGTGTATGTGTGTGTGTGTGTGTGTGTGTGTGTGTGTGTGAGTGTGTGTGTGTGAGTGTTATTATATAAGGTAATTTGCAAGAAGTAGTTTTATGTGTAAAATGAAAACGCTTCATTGTAAAAAAATAAACTACAACTATGTATGTGAGGTATATGATGATCCGATTGGCGTATACATCCAACAAAAGGTTTAGGATCTTGTTGTGGTAGCAGTAACCTTTAAGACTCCCTCTTTATACGTTTAGAAAATATATATTTAGATAAAGGACATAAAGCTATAATAGCACCAGCTAAGGGCAAACTACAAAGAGTTTACAGTTCTAAACAAACAGGGTGTCCTTTAATAAGTGCAGAGTACTGTTGGATGAATTTTCGCCCTTCCCTTAGGAAGTACCTGCCTACACTTGAGAAATATAGGGCTACCTGATATACGTATCTATGGAGAAAAAATGATGGAAATATATAATGACGCAGCACTTTGGGAGATATTAGAATTTTATATATATGTGTATATATATATATATATATATATATATATATATATATATATATATATATATATATATATATATATATTCCTTCACAAAGTCTTTGTGTACGTTACATCAGAGTCAGATGTCGATTCTAAGCGGTGTAACGTGGGTAAGTTTAAGCTGTTTTTAATAACTTTCAGTTTAAATTAACTGTGTTTAAAAGGTAGTTCAATGTGACAAAAATTACCCTTTACGTTTGAAGTCTCTTTACAATTATAAATCTTCTTTCCAGTGGAGCTCTAATAACTAATGTTTAATATACGGAACCTTAACAAACTGAATTTAATAAAGGTTCCCAACCTATTACCGTAATTATGTTAGCTTGCGTGCGTTATTAAACATAAAAAGCGATGCGTAACGGATGTGAAACTCATTTATTAACCTTTCAAAATATTATCTAAAGGCACTATTTTCGTTATTGCGAATTTAAAACATCTAACAATTAAACATATCTTGAACATAAATATTGTAATGTAAGTTCTGTTGATCTTATCACTATTTATTACTATACTGTATTCTGCAATACCTTTTTCTTATTGTACTGTAAGCCATATCACTTAATAACACTATACTGTAAGCCGTAATAATTCTAATATAATACTATAATCAATATGATTTTATAATAATATCGTATAAGCCTTATCACTTCATAATTTTATACTGTAAGCCATATCATTTTGTAATAATATATTTTAAGTTGTATCCCTTCATAATAGTATACTGTAGTCCACATTACTTTATATTCCTATTTTGTAAGCCCTAACACTTTATAATATTTTGCTGTAGTCCACATTATTATTTTAATTGTCGCAATATATTAAATATATATGTAGCCGCTTGTATGAATATATTGCAAGCCATATCACCTCATATTATTATACTGTAAGCCAACTCACTTCATAACATTATACCTAATCCTTATTACTGTAAGCTATTATACTGTGAACTGCAATACAAGAGCCTATATTAATATACTGTAATCCACATCACCGTATAATATTACACTATAAGCCGCATTGCACAATAATATTATATTGTTAGCCATTAATACCTTATATTACCTTTAATTTTATTCTGTTTGCCTCCATTACGATTTTGAAACCATTTACGTTTTTTTCTGGTCCGTTTATTGTAATTCCTAAATATTGCTATGAAGAAATAAATGACCTTGCAATATGAATACAGTTACCTTAAAATAGACGAAATCCTTCTTGATAAGCCCTTATGCAGTTAAACCCCGTTCTAGCAAGCCTGATTATAAAAGATATATCGGAGGATTTATTTGATGATGTCATTTGTGATATCGTTTATGAAATGTATTATTTAATACTATACCTGTACGACTGTAGATCGATATCTATTTATCATTCCCAGTTCCAGGATACAAAGCCCTTATTGTAACTCCGTTAGCTGTGTGAGCGAACCTGTCACACATCTCGCAGCACAAATATGACGAATAAATTCACAGCATAATTCACAAATCTTGACATTTTCCTCCAGTTAATAATATACAGCCAAAGCAAATACAAACACGGACCCTGTAATTAGAACGTTTAACGGAGTTGCACTTCACGCACGGAATTTCCTTCCTCGGATACAGGTATTTATACAGTTGTACCAATAGTTTACAATATCCCATGATATCTAGTACGTAGGTTTCATTATGCCTTCTAATTGCAAAGTACAACTAATGGAGTACTAAAGTAGAAAAACAAGCACAAATGTGTATGCAATTAAGAGTTGAAACCGATTCAGGCATGTTTTTGTCAACAATCTTGTAAAATATAATGTGGACGTTCGTGCAAGCAAGCAAGCACTCTCACACACACAATCACACATACACACACACACACACACACACACACACACACAATCACACATACATACACACACACACACACACACACACACAAACACACACACAAACACACACACAATCACACACACACACACACACACACACAAACACACACACACAATCACACATACATACACACACACACACACACACACAATCTCACATACACACACACACACACACAAACACACACACACAATTACACATACATACACACACACACACACACACACACACACACACACACACACACACACACTCACACACACACACACACAAACAAACACACACACACAAACAATCACACATACATACACATACACACACACAAACACACACACACACACACACATACACCCACACATACACACTCACACACACACACACACACACACACACACACACACACACACACACACACACACACACACACACACACACACACACACACACACACACACACACACACACACACACACACACAGACACACACACACACATACACACACACACAAACACAAACACACACACACAAACACACACACACACATACACACACACACACACACATACACACACACACACACTCACTCATATATATATATATATATATATAATTCTATTTGTAGTCGTGATAAACTCAAGTTCGGATACATTTTTTAAACTTGTTGTTAAAAATGGCCCTTAATATTATTACAGTTCTTTTCAAGGAAAAAATAATTAGTGAAATTTAAAGAAATAATTTTTGTTTTATATGAAAGACATTTGTCCTTGGGTTAGAATAAGTTACAACAGCATGGGCTATGTTACTTATTTATAATTACCTATAATAAAGTAACTAAAATAAAGTTTTTATTTGCTTACCGAAGAATTATTTCACTTTAAAAAAATGTTTGTTTATATTACTTGTTATAATACTTAATTAAATACAAAACATACTATAAAACTTTGTATACTTCTGTAACCTGTTTATTAATTACAGAAAACAAATTATTTAACCTAATACCCATAGTTTGTTGCGTAATAAAGTGCAAACGCAAACAGCGCTGCGGATTACAGTAAACAGGTCATGTCGTACTGGAGAAAAGTATTCCCGCATTATACAAGAGGAAGGTAGTGGTATTGCGAAAACAGTAAATCCAATTAGAAGCGGACTGGGCAGTAGCATGCAAGTGCTCATTAGCTCCCACAATCAGTGTGCTTACCTCCAGCTAAAGCTCTCAATACAAAAGCCCTAAAATACGATCCTATCATTAACCCAAGCTTAGGTATACAGTCTCTGAGCAGTGAAATATTTCATGCTTACTTTATATGTGAGCTCGCTTTCAAATGGAAAATTTTCGGAAAGAATGAAAGAGTATTCAGTATATAACGCTTCGTCCTCGTCAAACAGCTGTTAGAAACATCGTAGCCTGGGGATATAATTAAATTGTTTTTCACGATAATGTTGGAATGATGTACTCATCCCGGAACAGGAAAACTATCATAGGTTTACCCGTTTTTCCACGCGATCAATATCGTCACGAATATCTTCACTTACGAACCATTACCCTTTCCGTGAGTTGGGTACAAGTTATAGCCAGATTAAATTACCTAGGCTGATTAATTCCCTTACTCTCAGGCAAAAATTGTGTGCTAAATAAATAAACCCAAATCCAATTTAAGAAAAGTGATATTAAAAATAATAAAGAGAAATTAATTATGTTCGAAACTTTGCACAATACAGTAAAAACAATATTTTGCTGTAAAAGAATTCTTTATAAAACCTAAATAAACATCAAAGTTCTGTACTAAAAACGGCGTGTATTTGCTCTCAGAATTCCCCGAGATAGAAACAATCAATTGGAGAAATTGTCTCATCACTTTTACAGTATAGGGTGTTTTACTCCCAATTCATCCTTCGACCTTTAAAACAATTTATGCTACGGAAACGTTAAACAAAAGAAATAATTGAATAAACATCTATGGCGAATGTTTTCCCTTCTCGTGCGTTGCCTGTAATAACGTATTCGCCAAAATAAACAGTACTGAAACTGAACCAGCTGTAGTAGAATGAACAATATATGGTCTTTCTTGGTCGTATAATAGGAGAGCTCAGGAGATTTTGTAGTATCCGAAACCTGCCTTCTCGTTCACATGATTCCAAGATGGCGCAACCAGCCACACTGCCTTAGACAACATTGGTTTCCTTCAAGAAACTTTTGGAAACCGCCTTTATCTCCCTTAGAACAAAATTTCCTTACCCACCCCACTCCCCCGATCTTATGCCCCTGACGGCTACGTCTGGGAAATAATGATGACGATTTACCTTGATGGCCCACCAACCACCATCGTCCAACTACAGAAAAATGTATCCATTTGTATAAAAAGCATGACACACTCCCTCTTCCCCAAAATGATACAGAACCTTCAAGAACGGTGCGAGTCTTACCACAAATGAAAGGGAGGTCATACAGAATCAAGTCTAACCGATTTAGCTTTTTTCACTTGTAAGTGTTTATAAAACTATTTAAATAAAATAAAATGAAACTCAAACAAAATCTTATAACTTTTTTAATACTGTTTATTTTAGCGCATACGTTATGAGCGGCAGTATAATGGGATACGTATTGGTCTGTCAGAAAGCATAACTTGGGTAGGAATCTAAAGATACAAATATTACGTTGACGTAGCAGTAAAACGCTATCATTAGTTACATAAAATGGTTATTCTTTGATTACAACGCTCTGCTTAAGGGTTTATTTCTGTAAACAGCAGTACTTGATTTGTTAAAATAGGAAGCTAGAGTATGCATATATGTTGTGTTGAAGGGAAGCTAGTGTATGCATACATGTTGTGTTGAAGGGAAGCTAGTGTATGCAAATATGTTGTGTTGAAGGGAAGCTAGTGTATGCATACATGTTGTGTTGAAGGGAAGCTAGTGTATGCATATATGTTGTGTTGAAGGGAAGCTAGTGTATGCATATATGATGTGTTGAAGGGAAGCTAGTGTATGCATATATGTTGTGTTGAAGGGAAGCTAGTGTATGCATATATTTTGTGTTGAAGGGAAGCTAGTGTATGCATATATTTTGTGTTGAAGGGAAGCTAGTGTATGCATATATGTTGTGTTGAGGGGAAGCTAGTGTATGCATATATGTTGTGTTGAAGGGAAGCTAGTGTATGCATATATGTTGTGTTGATGGGAAGCTAGTGTATGCATATATGTTGTGTTGAAGGGAAGCTAGTGTATGCATATATGTTGTGTTGAAGGGAAGCTAGTTATGCATATATGTTGTGTTGAAGGGAAGCTAGTGTATGCATATATGTTGTGTTGAAAGGAAGCTAGTGTATGCATATATTTTGTGTTGAAGGGAAGCTAGTGTATGCATATATTTTGTGTTGAAGGGAAGCTAGTGTATGCATATATGTTGTGTTGAAGGGAAGCTGGTGAATGCATATATGTTGTGTTGAAGGGAAGCTAGTGTATGCATATGTTGTGCTGAAGGGAAGCTAGTGTATGCATATATGTTGTGTGGAAGGGAAGCTAGTGTATGCATATATGTTGTGTTGAAGGGAAGCTAGTGTATGCATATATGTTGTGTAGAAGGGTTAGCTAGTGTATGCATATATGTTGTGTTGAAGGGAAGCTAGTGTATGCATATATGTTGTGTTGAAGGGAAGCTAGTGTATGCATATATGTTGTGTTGAAGGGAAGCTAGTGTATGCATATATGTTGTGTTGAAGGGAAGCTAGTGTATGCATATTTGTAGTGTTGAAGGGAAGCTAGTGTATGCATATATGTTGTGTTGAAGGGAAGCTAGTGTAGCCATATATGTTGTGTTGAAGGGAAGTTAGTGTATGCATATATGTTGTGTTGAAGGGAAGCTAGTGTATGCATATATGTTGTGTAGAAGGGAAGCTAGTGTATGCATATATGTTGTGTTGAAGGGAAGCTAGTGTATGCATATATGTTGTATTGAAGGGAAGCTAGTGTATGCATATATGTTGTGTAGAAGGGAAGCTAGTGTATGCATATATGTTGTGTTGAAGGGAAGCTAGTGTATGCATATATTTTGTGTTGAAGGGAAGCTAGTGTATGCATATATGTTGTGTTGAGGGGAAGCTAGTGTATGCATACATGTTGTGTTGAAGGGAAGCTAGTGTATGCATATATGTTGTGTTGATGGGAAGCTAGTGTATGCATATATGTTGTGTTGAAGGGAAGCTAGTGTATGCATATATGTTGTGTTGAAGGGAAGCTAGTTATGCATATATGTTGTGTTGAAGGGAAGCTAGTGTATGCATATATGTTGTGTTGAAAGGAAGCTAGTGTATGCATATATTTTGTGTTGAAGGGAAGCTAGTGTATGCATATATTTTGTGTTGAAGGGAAGCTAGTGTATGCATATATGTTGTGTTGAAGGGAAGCTGGTGAATGCATATATGTTGTGTTGAAGGGAAGCTAGTGTATGCATATATGTTGTGTTGAAGGGAAGCTAGTGTATGCATATATGTTGTGTGGAAGGGAAGCTAGTGTATGCATATATGTTGTGTTGAAGGGAAGCTAGTGTATGCATATATGTTGTGTAGAAGGGAAGCTAGTGTATGCATATATGTTGTGTTGAAGGGAAGCTAGTGTATGCATATATGTTGTGTTGAAGGGAAGCTAGTGTATGCATATATGTTGTGTTGAAGGGAAGCTATTGTATGCATATATGTTGTGTTGAAGGGAAGCTAGTGTATGCATATATGTAGTGTTGAAGGGAAGCTAGTGTATGCATATATGTTGTGTTGAAGGGAAGCTAGTGTAGCCATATATGTTGTGTTGAAGGGAAGTTAGTGTATGCATATATGTTGTGTTGAAGGGAAGCTAGTGTATGCATATATGTTGTGTAGAAGGGAAGCTAGTGTATGCATATATGTTGTGTTGAAGGGAAGCTAGTGTATGCATATATGTTGTATTGAAGGGAAGCTAGTGTATGCATATATGTTGTGTAGAAGGGAAGCTAGTGTATGCATATATGTTGTGTTGAAGGGAAGCTAGTGTATGCATATATGTTGTGTTGAAGGGAAGCTAGTGTATGCATATATGTTGTGTTAAGGAATAACAAAGAACATAAATTTGGACTACATTTTTTGAATGGACTAGAAAGCGTTTAAAATGACGTTATTATTTTGAATAAGCGCTTGGAATACAAAAAGGGTTAATTCTATACATTACTATTGGTGAAAACGTGTACACTTGAATAATTTTTAACATATTATTTGCTGCCTTAATATGAGAGATTTCATTACAACTTGGAAAAATTGTTTTCTATTTTGTTTACTATTGTGTTTTTTTGTTTTTTTCATGTTAATTTTGATTTATATTTTATACAAACTATATTGTAAATATATAAATAAACTAGTGTCCCGTGGCGGCTTCGTTCGCACTCATTTGAAATTTGACTCTATTCGTTAATTTAATAAATTTATAAACAACAATAATTGATAACGATTATGGAATGGTTGTTTTCTCTTACAAAGCTATACTAATTATAGAACAGGGGTAGTCTCTGAAATTATATTTTCTTTGTGCAATAAGTACGGTACTTGTACACACTCCAAGTAATTTTACAATTAATTCGCTTTAAAATCAACACTTTGCCAACTCCTTTCTCACAGTGCGTTTATAGTATGAACGGAATGTACCCTGAACATTTCCAGTTTCTACCTTTTATAGTTTGCACTCTACGTTGATTTCAGTCAGGCACTAGAACAACTATTCCCATATATATATATATATATATATATATATATATATAGAGAGAGAGAGAGAGAGAGAGAGAGAGAGAGAGAGAGAGACAGAAAGACAGACAGACAGAGAGAAATGGGTAGAATTTAATTTTGTGTAACTCTGCATTATTACTCTATTTATAATCTCGGCTATTTTTAATAGGTTTTTTTAATAATAACAATGAACGTTATTTGTAAAACAATGTATAACTATTTCCTCTACAACGGGGCCAACCTGAGTTTCCTCCATCCTAATTAGTACATAAAATAATATAACTTTTTACAATATAAAATACGAGACTGATATTACAGTATAAAACTTATTTGACTAGATGAGTTATAATTATTTCTTTGACATTTGTTAACAAATTTATTAGGTGATTGTGATACATTGTTTTAGCGCGTCGTATGTAATAGTATTGTATAAATTCAATTCACCGCCGTTACGGTTTAGAATTCACGAGAAACGCTAAGCCGATGAGAGTAAATTAATCCCACAGAATGTTAATAACTTAATCCTTCAACCAATCTGATTTTAACGCACGGCAATAACATGATTTAATTTTAATTGAAATGAAAAATAATTAGTAACTGGCTTTACAGTTCAAAATTATATGTTAATTAATTTAACAACTTTAGTAAATTAAATATATGTTTATTTTCTTACTAAACAAACCCAGTTATTAAATAGAAATAATGTTGCTTTGTGACAGTGAATGAAGGTGCTTCGACTAGAATGGCAGAGGATACTAAATGGCTAAATAGCGTAATTAAAATGTAATATAAATCAGCTGTAATAGCAATCGAATATATCTATGGTGTAGGATACGTGAGAAAATATGGAAACCAGGATTCCTGTAATATTTTTAGAGGAACATATAAATGCTGAAAATTGATCAAAATAAATATATATCGGCGTAATTGTATAACTGGTTTCAAGTCATTGCAATTACATACGTAGACACTTAATTTCCATGCTTAGAGATTTGTTAAGGTTTTGGCAATATCCAGTATGTGGTTATATATACATAATTAATAATTTGTTACTAAAAAAACCATTACAAATACAGTTACCTCTTTCATAGAAAGCTGCCTGTTGTAATATACAAAAGTAAAATTATAGTTACTTTGTATTAAATAATTACATCTATTATAAACAAGTGATACACCCAACGCGTTAAACAGCTGTTCTACACCATAACCTATAACATAAAATCAGTTGTTTTATTAAATCATATGTTATCACTAATTTTAAGCTAAATGAGACCAAATAACGTGATTGCATACCTTGCCCTTTTTGTAAAATGTTTTCCTATCGTATAAAACTCAAATGAATTCAATAATAAATTTAATTATAGTATGAATAGTTGAAAACACAAACTGTATTAACGCCAACTGTAATTAGCTACAAGTTTTTAAATAAATGTATTTGAACTTGAGTGGATGAATGAAAATTATTTTTTTAGCGATTGAAAATTTGAACAAGATATATATTTAGGGAGAGAGTGAACTAATTGAATAACAAAAACATGTTGCTTTTCCTGGAATTTTTAAACAAATTGTATTCTATTTCATACTTTTCTATACAAATATACATTGACATAATCATTCTTTTTTGTTTAAAAATAATTAGATAAATTAAATTCGGAAATTTGCTACACCTTTCAAGCCACTCTGACAACTGTAACAACAAAGCAGAAGCGAACATAGAATATAACGAAATTTCTTTTCAATACAAAATATTGCACAAATAAAAACATAGCATTTGAAAATAAATAAAATAATAATAAATACAGTTCGTATCAGGTACCCTTACAATGTGTTTCATACGAAGAGACCTCTAGCCGTGGGTAAACATTAGAAGCACGTTTCCATACAGTGGAAGTCTAGCAAAAGCAACGGTATTTTTTATTGCCATGAGCAGCCAGAAATTGCTTGCATCCAGGAATTATGATAATATATTGGCTAGTCTGTTTATATAACACTGAAATACAGTCAAGGCAGAGACTTCAAGCAATACTTTTGTAAGCAATACTTTTGTTTAGGAAAAACCATTTTCAGTTGGTACGTGTAGCCTACCTGCGAAGCAAAGTTGTGGCTCAAGGAATAGCGTTAAAGCCTCGACCTCGCGAGAGGACAAATGAGACTCAGCCTGCTCTTGTTGGAGATAAACCTATGTGAACGGCGATATTGGGATTTGGAGTCATTAGTCGCACGCATGACTCCGAGTTCACGCGAATCCAGTGTTTAGTCAGAAACTGTTCTACACCACCGTTAAAATTTAAAGTTTATTTATAATGGACACATTTATGAAATTATTGCTGAACGTTGTGGCGTTTTACTATGTAATAGGGCATAACTAGATATCGGATGTGTACCTATGTAACGTGTTAAATAACTTATTTCTAAAGGAATTAGTTGATTTTAAAGATTGCAGTAATTCATTACATAAGTAAAGATTGACCTGAAATACCAAATGTTCAGTTGGAACAAGGATGATGTATATCCCAAATAATTTAGACACAATGTTAGTTCAAACAAATCAAGTTTTACTTTTGCAAATGAACAAAAATTACAAATAAATACATATTGGAAATTCTGGCCTACCATTGTTACATACATATTGTATAAAAGATTTATTATATGAAAATCTATGGCAGAGCCAGACATTTATTTGAAATTGCTTGCATATTTTTAAGATGCATTAACGACTGTACATTGAATTTAAATTAATTATTTTACATTGCACTATTACTTTAAACACTTTTGTTTTACTGAGAACTGGCTTGTGAATATTAATTTATTTAAATTTTGATAAATCTCAATTAACATGATTAATTCTAACAATAATAATATCTTGTGTATTTTTAATTCAAAGTTTCTAAATGAAAATACTCTTAGACGCGTCTGATACTTGTTAAGGACTGATTTCAAACCAATTTGTTAAAATAATTTGTATTCAGTAAATATCTAATAAATGTTTTTGTTACTTACAATATTATAAAATTAACTACAGTACCTACTAGTCCTCTCTATATTTCTCAAATATATATATCGTAATATGTATTCTTGTGTATTAATAAAGAACAAAAGTCAAAATACAAATAAAAGAATTATAATTGAATTTACAATTCAAAGCTTTTCGTATATATATTTCTTATTATAGTATCATTACCTTATTGTATATATCATATATATATATATATATATATATATATATATATATATATATATATATATATATATATATATCATATCATATCATATTATAAATCTTATTATAATATCGTAATAATATCATCATTACCCTGATGATGTTGGTACTGTTAGCCAACGAAAAGCTTTGAAATGTAAATTCAATTATAATTCTTGTATTTGTATTTTGACTTATGTTCTTTATATATATATATATATATATATATATATATATATATATATATAACGAGTGTGAACTAATGTTACGAAAGAAAAAGAGCAAGTTTGCGAAAGGAAACGTGCCTTACTAATGGTTTTATAATAAAAAAGTGATGAAATATTTACTATCATTGTAATTAGTAAATATTTGACGATTTTGTATGAGGAGAAAATTGGATAACCCAGAAAGAAAGAAGGATTGAAAGAGTATTTAATCTGTAGGGTAAGTAGTTGAGAAAGAGAAAGTTCCTTCAGAGGGAGAGAGAGAGAGGGGGAAGGAGATAGAGGTGGGACAGATTGTTAGAGAAGAAGAAGAAGAAGAAAGATGAGAGGGAGAAGGTGTAGGAGCGAAGTAGAGATAAAAGAGATGGATAGAGAAAGAGAAAAGGTGAGTGTGAAGGCAGAGAAGACTGCAAGACAAAGATGGCGAAAAAGAGTGGGTCAAAGATAGATGGAATTGTACTATCCACAATATTGTCTATATCTTCTTCTATTCCATAAAGAATAGACCATCATCATCAAGGTCCAGTAGGTTTATTTTAATTTTCCCTTTTCTCTAGCAGACTAAGTTCATTCGTTTTTAAACCAAGAGAGGGTTTTATTTAAATCGTGGTACTTTTTAAACGAGAAAAATCAGTTAATTTGCAGTTAGAAATGGATAGCAGCCATGTTCAGTGGATGTGATGGTGCTTTATCTCCGCCTATCCTTGCAGCTCACGCTGTACGTCCGGGCGTTCTCATCTAATGATGATTGTAAACTACCCCTTGTTTATCTTTGTTCTTTAAAAACGAAACTGGTCATTAGATATTTCTGAAAGTGAAATCGTCCATAGCGATACCAAAGAACTCTTATTGGTTGTACATAAACATACAATTCCGCGTCAGTAATATTTCCGTCAGGTTACGCTATGAGTCGCATAAGTGTATTAAATGGTAACATATGATCTCATATATCAGCTGATTTTATGTTTTACCTTATGTTGTAAACCCACTGTTTTAACACGAAGGCTATGTTACGTTATTTATTGAACATTGTTAAGGAAAAAGATTAGTAATAAATAGTTTTGATCAGTTAATAAATAAATTATTTAATTATATTTTGATAAACCTCAGTACAAAAAATTCAATAATAATAAGTTATGTATTTCGAATCCAAGTTTTGAAATAGAACTTTCTTATTCGCGTCTGGTACTTTTTTAAAACAGGTTACACATGAATTTGTTAAACATAGGCTATTTGTATTCAGGAAACAACTGATAAATGTTTCCTTTTACCCACATTATGTTATTATTAACTATTCAATACATTCTTCAAAAAACGATATAAAAATTGGATGAAAAATCTATAAATTCGTATTTTCTTAAAGTTTCTCTAAAAGTTTTATATTATTGTTTCGTATATTATAACAGATGTTTAGGTAAATACTCAATACGCGAAATTAAATGTTTTTCTCAATTCAAGATTACTGTAAACGCGACTGTAAAAGTATATACTTCTGTCAATCCCCTGAGTGCCAACGCCCCCTTTTTTCTAACCTTTACAACAATTAACGGATCCATATATAGCGAGTTTTTTCGAATTCCACTCACATATAACGTAATTCTTACAGTCGTTAAGTAATGTTAATGACATATTTTCCATACAACATCTAGCCTTAGGTATGTTACGGCAAAAACCACTGTTAAAATTAGAAAAAATGTTACATTTCAAAAACATTTTAATCTGTAATTGTAGATTAACGTTACTGATAAATAATTTACATAGAATCGATAAAGTTTTGCTTTTCTAATCGACATGGATGGTAGGTACTAAGTAGTATGACGTTAGAGCGTCAAGTCTTTGCAGCTAGGAAAGCTTTAACATCACTTTATTTTATTTAATATTGCTGTCTCGTTTCACTATTATCTGTTCTCAAGTATTGCAACAATAGCAAACAAATGTCGCTTGTGAGTTTTGTGCAGAAGGGTAATAACGCGAAATAATCATTTCTTTCAGTGAGTCTTTGCTAATTATCATGCATTCTTGCATTGTTCATTCCATTCTTGATAAAGCATACACTTGAGTGTCTCGAAGATCTGCATTGTTTATAATACAATAATGTTTCTTGCACGGGATAATTGCAAAGTATCCATTGTGCATAGCACATTCTCTTCTTCAGTGTAACAAGTACCAATTGCTTTTTGTTATAAGAGTTTATATTATATAACAACATTTAAAAGAATTTTAGTAGTTTATATTTTAATGAAAAGGTAAAACCGAATTGAGTCAATGAAGGATGAGGTTTAAATGGACCAAAGGTAAGGCACTTTGCATAGTAATTAGGCACAGATTCTCGTGTGGTAAAGCTCGGAGCAAAGTTACATCTGTCCTTAACTTCCTTTTACATCCGTACTATACCTGTGAGAGAAGTGATATGTGTGCAAATAAGGTAAGTAGTTTTAATATTGGTCAAATATTGCTATTAACATTAAAAACAAGTGGTATAAAAAAAATTAAGTAAGTTCCTACTGAGGTTAACAAAGAAAGATTTCTAGTTACCCTAGAGCACTATTTATGATATTGTGTGGTAGCCATGGCTACAGTTTAAGGTTGTTCAATGGAGGTTTCGACGAAAACTAGGTTGGGGGAAAAATTCATATACATCTTTGAGAAAAATATTTTAATATATTAAAATTTACCGCATTACCAAGGAGCACTAGACTTCGAACATGAAGATCCTCAGTTCGAATCTGGAGGACCCTGCACATTTTATAATTTAGCGGTTGAAAATTTGTACAAGGTATAGGCCTATATCAGGCGAGTATGAGCTATTAGAAGAAGTTTAATAAATACGGGTAAGGAAAAATCTCCATTTATAAAAACCGAACTTATTCGAAATATTAGGGTTTTTAATTTTTAATAACTAATCATTACATTATTATAAATAAGCTTCTCTTACTTGATCAGCATACAAATATAAGACATATTTGTCTTTAAATTTTACTTTTACCATCCAGTTAAATATTTGTTATTCTGTTTCTTATTTTAGTTTAAAACCTGAAGAGAAATTTTATTTCATATTATAAACATATTTTAAAGTAAACACCGGACTAAATGTTTAACATTTTTGCAAACTTGCATTGTGCACAGCACATTCGCTCCTTCAATGTAACAAGTACCAATGGTTTTGCTATAAGATGTTTATATTATAGAACAACATTTAAAAGAATTTTAATATTTTATATTTTAATGAAAAGGTAAAACCGAATTCAGTCAATGAAGGATGAGGTTTAAATGGACCAAAGGTAAGGCTTTTGCATAGTAATTAGGCACAGAATCTCGTGTGGTAAAGCTCGGTGTAATGTTACATCTGTTCTTAAATTCCTTTTACATCCGTACTATTCCTGTAAGAGAAGTGATATGTGTGCAGAAGGGTAAGTAGTTTTAATATTGATCAAATATTTCTATTGACATTTAAAACAAAAGATATAAGAAAAAATTAAGTGAATTCATCACTGAGGTTAACAAAGAAAGATTTTATTTTACTTACCCTGGAGCATTATTTATGATATTGTGTGGTAACCTTGGAAACAGTCTAAGGTTGTACACTGGAGATTTTGACAACAACTAGATGGAGAAAAAATTCATATACATCTTCGATAAAAATATTTCTATGTACTGGAAATTTAGCGCATTACCAAGGAGCACTAGACTTCGAAAATGATGATTCTCAGTTCGAATATTGCTGGACACCACACATTTTATAATTAAAATGTTAAATAATAATTTGAAAAAAACTGATATCAAATGAATTTTCATTTCCTGTAGGTACACAAAATGTATTTGAACTTGATTGGGAGAATAAAAACGTATTTTATTAGCGATTGGAAATTTGAACCAGGTCCTATATGAGAGTGCCATGAGAGTATGAGCTAATAGAAGGAATTTAATAAATCCAGGTAAGGAAAAATCTCCATTTGTAAAAGCCCGACTTAGTAGAAATTAATCTAATAAAATAAAAATAATTAGTCTAATTAATTAATAAGACTACCTTTTACCTTTTGCCTATTTTACCTTTTAATAACTAATCATTACATTATTGTAAAAAAGCTTCTCTTACTTTATCAGCCTGCAAATATATATATATATATATATATATATATATATATATATATATATTGGCATATATCTATATTTAAGTATTTGCCTTTAAATTTTACTTTTAAATCTTCTAATTAAATATTTGTTATTCTGTTTCACAGATCCATTCCGCCATTTTCAGATAAATTTATGTTCCAGTACAGCGACAATATTTGTTTAGAAACTTATACAGAAGCAGAAACATATTTCATTAAGGCACTAAAGAATTCAAAGCAATGGAAAATCTAAATCGTTTTAAACTTGCTTTGATAGTACGACTGAAGCGGATTTTCATCCTTCAAAATTAAGAGATTAAAATACAATATTTAGAAACGAAATAAGATACTAAAACTTTTGTTGACATCTGAGAAAATATATAGAGCAACTTAATTTTTTCTGAATAGATTGTGTTTTTGTAGTCAGACATTTTTAGTAATAATATATGTTTTCAATTCATATTATTAGTTCACATTATCCCTTATATATATATATATAATAAATTTAAAATATTTCGAAAACAAGAATAGTTCTAATATTTTTCGTCGATAAAATAGTACCAGCATCTTCGAGCTTTGAATAATATATGTAAATAGACTATTCTTGTATTTAAAATATTTTTTATTTATTAATTATGAGTTACAAATCTCGTTAGTAACTTTCTCGTATATTACAAGAAAAACTTCTTCTACGAGAATAACTTTCTCATATATATATATATATATACATATAACTATCATATTCAAATTTTCAGACGTTAGTAAACTAATTTTTATCTATACATTCAAATCAAGATACATATCTTTAAACTTGTAGTGAATGACACTTGATGTTAATACAGTTGTTTTTTCAAATATTAATTCAATAATGAAAGAGATTTAATAATGTAATTTCAATTTTTTTATTTTCTACTTGATATTATGATTCTTTTATATGTATAATAGATATGTTTTAAATAATTAATTAATGTTTGAAAACTGTATTAACATTGAGTACCACCCACTACAAGTTAAGAAAATGCATTTGCACTCGAGTTCATGAATAAAAAGTATTTTATTAACAAGATGTGCCTTGTCTTAAATTTCATAAATTCACATATTGTGAATTTCATATACATATAATTTCATATACATATTGTGAACTAATAGCAGGTATTGAATTACCGAGCGCCACCAAAATCCCGCAATACATTCGCATGTATTTATTATTTTGCATAATTAAATTTATCTCTGAAAGCCATCAAGTCGAACTTGAAATTATTAACCAAAGGTAAACACGCGATTTAATAAAAACTAAACGAAATATTGATTATTGTTTTATTTAAGTTTAATGCAAATTCCTGTGGGACGGTGGCATTCAGAGGACTGATCAAGTGCAAAAGTATTGAGTTTTGTTTGTGTTTGTTAAAATTAGTACTGTAGGAGAGACTGTAAAAATATATCAGAAGCGTACTATGTGTTCAGAGTTCGTTTATAACGTAATGTTATATAAAAAACTAAAAGGTATGAGATAAACTCAACAATAAACATAGATGGCAATAGCGTAGACTGTACTATTGCGTGTAGATAAACACTCATCTACATAGAAAATAAACAGTTCAAAAACCTCTACATTTATTTAACACAGTTACAATCTTTAGTTAACGCTTATTTCATTAAAGGTATTCAACATTTCTTTTTAAAATTCATATTGATTCCATTAAATATGACCATATATTTAGTGCAAGGTTTCGGCCAACTGATTTGTTGCCCTTATCAAGCCTGAAAACAATTTTTTCATTACACTATAAATAATCATAAAGATACAAGTATACAAAAATACAACTAAATAAATAACAGACTTTTGACTCGGTATTCAAGCGACTTGTAATTCGTTCAATGTCTACGTCGAATGATCAAATAAACATGAATGTACATTCTATGCTACCCCAACGTAGGATACTGGCATTCCTTCAGAAAGTATCCAATGTAAAACTATGGAAAGGGTTGTAAAGCAAAGAGAACGAAGTGTAATTCAAGAAATATTTTTAAGTGCTTGTATTTACATTTAAATGTATAAGCAGTTCGTAATCTCTATATAGTTGACCGGATCATACAATTTACCGTTATTTTTTTAAACAGATATAAAGACTATTTTAATTAGCAATAATATTTTGACATATTCCAAAATAAATAAAGCAAATAAATATGATAATTATTCCAATAATTAAAACAAATATTATTCCGTTATATCCCAGATAAATATATCCAATATATCCAGATATATTTCCAATCCATCAAAACGATTCACCGATTTTATAATACTTTCACTATAAACAAAGCTTTTTAAATTTTAAAACACTCTACATCCGATTAAACGTTTGTATCGCGAACAGAAAATATTAAATTTCCCAGAATAAACGGTTGCCCATATAATTAGCCCTGCTCCCTCTCGGTCTGTTTTTACAGCACACTCTGACTGAGTTATATCCAGCTACACCAGCCATCGTTGTTTTTTTTTTCTCTGCTGAAATTCTCCAAATATTGACCGCTCTGAAAAACATTGTTTGCCTAAACAAACACTTGAAACATAATTTTGTACAACTTGTGTTAATTTAAATTTGAATTGTAGTGTTTCCAAGAAGTATGAGCCTCGTTATTTGACTTTTAAAAATACACAGTTTTTTATTTAGTAGGTTATCATTAGTAAATTTAAGTATAGATTTATTAAAATAACTTAGTTCATACAATGAATATAAACAAAAAAGTTTTAAAGTCAATTCCTACTTAGTGAAGCCCAGAGGAATTTTGTTTTAGCGACTTTAATTACTTAATTACAAATAATATAAATATAATAACATCATAACCCATGCGTTAAAACTGCTGTTCCACCACATAACATCTCACATAAATGCATCTGTTTTATGACATCATATGTTACCATTTCTTTCAAGCCAATTGAGTTGAAATAACAATATAGGATGCGTTGCCCTTTTTCTGAATCGTTTTCTTTTCATATAATACTAAAATAATTCATTAAACTTAATTATTTATTATTATTTTAAAAAGCTGTATTAATATTAACTGTCATACACTAGAAGTCAAAAAAATTTATTTAAACTTGAGTGGATGAATAGAAAGTACTTTATTAACGATTGAAAGTTATATATATAACACGAGTTTAAACTAATAGAAGCAACTGAGATCAGCAATTGTATGCATTTTGTAAAAGCTTAACAAAAATATGGTTGATTTAAATTGGCAAAGACACATTACATTATTATGCTCCACTAATATTTTGTTATAGAATTTGTCTGCGTAATTTTGTTTATTTAATAAATAAATAAATAAATAAATAAATATATATATATATATATATATATATATATATATATATATATATATATACATTAACTGTAAAGTTACGTGTTTCTAATGTTGCAAATATTTTTTAGAGTAGCCTAAGCTACGGGAAAATTGCCTTTCTTGCAACACAGGACGAACTGATTAGTTTCAATATTGACACGGAACTACTTTAAACTGAGGTTTAACAATATTCGTATTTTAGCCCGATATCAAAGTTACGCAGTTTTATACGGTCTTATGTTTAAAACAATATCAACTGATCTAAACCTCCTTCAATCAATACAAACGGAAAGTATGGCGGCGGGTTAAAGTTAGTCAGTGGAATTGGAAAACTTGCCCCATGAATCTGAACTGTCTCGTTCATCGGAGAGTTATCGCTGGCTCTGAATACAATAGCTGAGGTTAGCGGAGTTTATCGCTTTACTCAAGCAAACGTTCCTGCATACTGAATGTAGATTCAAAACGTGTAATATCCAGTGATAAGTTTGAGACTATACATAAAATTATTTAGCCTAGAGAATTCATATAAAATAAAACACTAAGATATTTGACAACTGTTATCAAACTGTGTTGGAGTCGCGTTATAATGCTTGATACTAAGACGTTTAGTTCCACGGAATGCGTTCCAGAGCGCAACAGTATAATAGTTCTTGAACGCGGTCTTTTACAACTTTAATGAACTGTTTAAATCATAATTTCAGTAAACCTGTCGTAATAGATCAATTCACAACTCTCTTACAGCACATAATTTTACCATAATGCGGTAATAGTAATCAAATAGGCGCCTATAATCAAGTAGTAATTAAAACAAGCGAAATTAAATAAGAAAAAATAGTTTTAATATTTTAAATAGGTACTGCCATCATTTTGTGAACCTTGCACATTGGATTAATATTGTATCACTCTAACATGTGTGTACTTTCTAATAGGCAATAATATGAGCTTGGAATAATCTGGTACTAGATTAGTAGTTGTTAGGTACAGATTCTAACCTATTTTAATAGTTCTAACCTATCTGTGAAACTATTGTGCACAATCTACTGCGCACTCCGCATGCTTATCTAACACTTCTTCTCTTCTCAGTTGCTGCCGGGCATAAGGTATCTGAATGGTACCTTTAGGTTAGTCCCAGACATGTTATCTGGTATCCTTAAGATTTTCCGGCAGTGTTAGCCAACCACTCAGACAAGGCACTCGTCTTATTATCTTGGTTTTCTCTCCGCCATTTTCACTCATTCTTGCCCGTTGTTTCATTCTATTAGATCTTACATATCCTTTTTCCAAATAAGTGTTGAGATTTATCTGAGATCAAAGAGTTGTTTACTATATCAAATGTAATCATCAAAGACACATTTTCATTATTTTCACACTAAACGTTATTCAATCACAAGTGTTATCTGGTAGTCAACTAGTTACTGAAACTTTTAAATTTAAACTTTGAAACTTATCTAATTCAAAGTGTTCTAGTGGGCATTTCTGGCGGAAAAGTACTATGCACATCCAACGCTTTCAACTATGCCTTTAAAGAGCTTTTCATTGAACGTGTTAGTGTTTCTTTACCATTCAAACTTTGTTCATAAACTCTTAGTTAAATTATAAACCCAGGTAGTTAACATATTTTCCTTTTAAATTTATTTTTGTGGTCCTCCAAAAATATTATCTTACCGACTTTACTATCAAACTTAAGATGAGAAAGCTAAATTTGTATTTGTATTAGTTCATTACGTTGTATATTAAATACTTGTTTATTTATTAGTTTATATTAGTTGTACCAGGTTATTTATATTAGCAAAAATAGAAATAAGAGGTTATCTTTGATTTCATAGACGAAAGTGGTGATTTATTGATTATAGATTGATTATTGATTTGATATTCTATAGGTAAAGAGGTGTTTGTTCACCCTGTTTACGGGTCACGGACAATGTTGCAGCAGATAAGGGTGGATATTGGTCAAATTAAATAGAAAATAAACCAAAATAAAAGATAAATAAATATCTTAAATTGTATGAGAATAGTTTACAGGCCATTGTTTTATGATCGTTTATAAATAGAGAATCATATCCCAACCAGAGTTTCTTAGGGCTATGCTTAGAGGTTATTACTGAGAAGTTGAGAGGATGGAGCTTTGGTGAAGGGTTGGGAGGCCAATGCTTCTAAACTTTTGGGTATAGGTAGCATTTCAAGGTATACATACAGCGGTTTTCGGTTCAAATTAATTTATTTCAATTTGAAATGAATTAGGAAATATTTAAATTATATTACACTGCAGAATATTGAGAAAGAGGTTGAAATGTTTGTTTTAGGATATTTGGTTTTGTAAAATTGTTTTTGGTAAATTTGTATTTTTTAAGAAATAATGTTGGATGATTTTTGAGAACAAGAGTAAAACTAGAACATGTATCCAACATTTTCATAGATACCTAAATATAGACAGTAATATTGTAATAATTATTATAATAGATTATATTCGATCATGGCGTGATCGGTTAAAAAATGTACAAAAATAAAAGAATTATAAATTAACACTTTTGTAAATTATTCATACGAAATTTACATGCTTAACTCAATTCTCAGCTCATACACGCGCACGAGGGAACATGTAATTATCATGATAATTAATATTTATAATGAAAATTGAAAGCACGCACATTTATATTTAATCAAGTTAGCCGCACACGATCGATCTAAGTGACGTCACCGAGTGACCGGAGTGTTAAATCATTGGTCGCTGAAATTCTCACAACCCCCATGATTAGCGACACACTTAATAATTACGTTCTCTTTGTTGAAGTTATCAATGTCTGTTTTGTAATTAAAGTGCAGATTAATTACTAACAAATTAAATTAGGATATTATAATTTCCCAGTCTTTATAATCTAAACAGTTGCCTCTGGAATAATTTTCATTACGAACTTCAAGTAATGAGTAATAAACAAAATATACTCAGTTTATAACGAATTTAAAATGCGTTAGCAATACATTGATCCTAGTAGTTTACCGCTGTATAAATAAATTATTTACGCATTATACTAAAAAATGTATGCGGTATGCAGCTCGACCCACTATGTTGAATAGCACGCACAAAATTCCTTATGATTTTTAGCAACAATTCGTTCAAAGATATAAAGAAATGCACAGAACATTACTTTAAGTAAAATAGTGGAGAGATAATAACATAGATTAGAAATAAATCTAGCATAAGATATTGGTTCTCTTGACGCGTGAGATTGCCCAAAGTAGTATAGCTTAGTCATATGAATGCGAAGGTCGAAAGACTGCAACATGAAACCACTGATTGATTTAACAACACTGTCAAATGATCAATCAATGGTCGTTTATAAGGTCGGAGATAATGAAAGAAGTATTTAAATGTAATGTGTTAAGGAATATCGTTATAAACGAGCTTTATTAGCATTCGCCATTATATCACGGAACTGGCTGGCAGCGTGGAAGCAGAGAGGTTTTCGGAGTAGCCTTTCCAGCAACATTCAATGTTCCATCACAGAATAGGATGGCAGAGTGGAAGCAGAGATGTTTTGGAGTGGTATTTTCAGCAACATTCAATAGTCCATCACAGAATAGGATGGCAGGGTGGAAGCAGAGATGTTTTTGGAGTGGTCTTTTCAGCGGCATTCACCATTCTATCACATAACAGGATGGCATCGAGGAATCAAAATTATTTTTGGGGTGGCCTTTTCAGTAACATTCAATATTCCACCACAGAACAGGATGGCGGCCTGGATGCAGAGATTTTTTCGGAGTGTTATTTTCAGCAGCATTCAAAATGGGACCTTGTAAGAGTAAATCAGTTACATCAAATTATTTGAAACGGAGTCAGTTAATCCAAATTAATTGATACAACGTATTTTGAATAAGCGTCCGCAGTTGGCTTTGCCTTATATCAATAGGGGAACATAAAAGAATAAGAGTCACAAATTCCTCTCTTTATAGATCGCAACCATACAAATCGTTGAGTACCGACCATGTGCATCAAGAAGCCAAGAGAAGAATGTTGGAAGAGAAATAGCCAAGACAGTGAAAAATCCCTAAAAGAAGATGAAAGTGAGCACATATGTAATAAATGTTGTGTATGTAGAAAGTGCATAAGCGTATGTAGTAGTGATGTGAGTGTTATGTTACACTGGGGTACCGCGAGGGACGCCAAACACCTCTTAGTAGGTGCAGCTAGTCGACCCCTCGGGTGTTAAATTGTTGAAGGACTCCCAACATACTTACGTATAATGGCTTCAAAAACACTCCCCCCCCCCAAAAAAAAATACCCGTTATTCACGTAACCTATCAACTAAAATAAATAAAGCGACCTGGTTATAAAGTCGGAATAGGTCGTTTTTAGAAATTTCTGCGTAACCGGAGAATTCATTTGTCATGTTATTTGGCTTTATTTAGAATAATTATAAAAATATGCTGCTAGAAAGAACTAACGTTCCATGCACACCGTAAAAGCTACCAAGACTCAACACCAAAGAAAATTCTATTACTTTGCGAAAGATACCTACTGCAACATCTAATCGAAGACATATTTTAGAGCCGGATTATTATTTATTTAATTTCAATACAAACCCCTTCATGACCCTACACTCGAAATACATTTATTTCAGCGTCACTGGCCACAGTAATCCATGAACTTTATAGGAGTCAAATCCTTAAATCCAACGCACCACAAAGCTAAGCAGATTGTTCAGTGACTTCAATAATTGAATTCGAAAAAGAACGATAATTCTGTGATCCAGGCCTTGTGGAGGACAGTTGGGTTATATATGAAATAACTTTTCCAATTTCAGAGGCTATACTTTGCCCTGACCACGATACATTTTACTATTTGATTTAACGCCAGCCTTTTGCGGATTACAACCTGCAGCGAAAATATCATACCGACATAAAAATATATTAAAAAACGTACCTATGTTTATATATATATAAATATATATATATATATATATATATATATATATATATAAAATATATATATATAATATATATATATATATATATATATATATATATATATATATATATATATATATATGCAACAATATTATTTTGTAATAATATATATCAAGTCTAATATTATTCCTAGATTAGTTTATTTGTGCAGATATTAAACAACACCAGACATTTAGTACATTGAAAAACATTACTTATAAAGTTCATGATTTTTATAAATAATAAAAACTCATTTATAATATTTTATACCATAATTATACCATAATTTTTTAAAATTATATTTATATTGGTTAAAAAGAACTGCCTTACACGTATACATAAATTGAAAGCACTATCGATATAACATCGCTAAATAATTCTTAAATAAATTATATTTTTATCGATATTAAACAATACAAATTATATTTGTCCTTCTTGGTATGTGTTTTGACAATGTGTGTGTTTGTGTGTGTGCGTTTGTGGTTGTGTATGTGGGTGTGTTTGTGTGAGAGAGAGATAGTGTGTGTGTGTGTGTGTCTGTGAGTCAGTGGGGGGGGGGGTGTTTCTGTGTATATGTGTGAGTGTGTGTGTATGTGAACGTGCGTGTGTGTGTATTTAAACTCACTTTATAGAAACGTTTTACTAGACTTTAGATAGCTTTAGCTTACACTGTATTTATTTAATATTACCCTTTTCTATAATAATTCTGTAGTAATCGAAGCACCTCCGACGGGCATTTTGAGCAAACACTTGGGGACAAGAATAGACCCCTTTTTGTTGGCTCCAAGTGTTTATACTGGGTTCTACTGCTTTTCAAGTTAAGAAGTAAATATTTGTACATAGTTTGTACCATGTTTTCACAAGTAGAAGTGTATCGTCACAACGTTAGACTGAAGTGTGTTCATAGCTAAAGTAAGTCTTTATAGAAATTTCCTGCAGAAGCACTTGTTTGCATCTAATCATGAGTTGGAGCTCGCGAGATCTGAAAGCGTTTAAATTTGCTTCATACTTTGTCTTGAGTTTTTGAGTCTCTAACTTTATGTCTTATTTATATTATTACGTTTTTTAGTTTTATTGAATTAATTTCGTATATTGTTTTGTCAATATTGTTACTCGTCCAATGTGCTTGTTTTTTCTCCCTCTATTGGTACCTCCTCATTTTGCCAACCTACCCAAAGAGCAAAAATATTCCTTTCTTTTACATTGATGTATTTTATTAGACATTTGTACTAATTACTTTTGGTTACTAGAAACATTGTTGGTGGATTTTTAAATACAAATTTTCACCTTTCCTTCTAAAATGTTTATAAAATACTCTAAATAGCAACTATATATAATTAATTTTCCAAAGTTACATAAGAAGAGTTTGTCTTGACTAAATCTACATAAAGTGTGTAGTAATATCTCTTCGGGAAAAGTAAATCTTTTATACCAAAACATTAGATCAAGATCAAGTTGTAAGACTATGTAATCCAAATCTGTCTTATCCTACAATATCAAAACAAGTATTACATAGCTCACTAGGGTGATTTAAACTAAGTGTTTGATGGCAAGATCGGATTCTTGTGGGATTTTCATAACGGTTTTATTAACTAGGGCTCTTAGAATAGCAGTGATTCAAAAGCAACCCAGAAATAGGCAGGTAAGCATAAAGGCAAGTAACTAGATAACCAGATTTTCGAAACTATCAAATGTCAGCATCATTTGTAATCAGTATGAGAGAGGAAACCATAACGGAAGACAATATAATAATGGACGCTACAAGGAAAAAGTTTAATAAATGAAACAAGTAATATAAACAAGCATTTTCAAAGGCAGTTCCTACTTAGTCGAACAAAGCAAAACGTTATTATAGTTATTTTATTAAATAATTACAAATAATATAGATAAAGTAATATAACCTATGAGTTAAAACAGGTGCCTCATATTTGTCATATATTAACAACCAACCATACACTAACATAAAATTAGCTGTTTTAAAAAATAATGTGCTATCTCTTACTTTAAGCCAAATGGTACGGTGTAACTATATTGCATACCTTGCCCCTTTTGTGGAATGTTTTTTCTTTATGAAATATTAATTTTAATTATTTTTAATTTAATTTTTTAAATAATAATTGAGAAAACTGTATTAACAACAAGTGTGATCGGCTATAGGCTTTAAGAAATGTAATTAAATTTGAGTGGATGAGTAAAAGGTATTTTATTAGCGATTATAAATTTGAACAGAAATATATACAATAACATAAAGTATGAGGCTTTAGAAAAATTTCAGTTAGTTGCTAAAATAATTTTCTGTAGGAAAAAGTCAGGAAAGAAACAAATAGGGCCGACAAAGCAGGTACCATGACATTATCCTTTTCCGGGAAAGCTATAAGCTGCCTGCGGCAACAATAGACAATTGAGAGGGTCTAAAGTGGTTAAGACGGGTAAATACAGCGACCGATATAGCCTGGGAAAATAACCGTGTACCGTTAGATGGAAACGATGGGAACTTACAAAGAACACACTGGTAGTGGGAAAGATTAGATTTTAATAAAAACTAAATTTTCGGGAGTTTTAGAAGGAAGTTTGAAGAGAGTCTCAGAGGAAGGCGGGTGGATTGGTGTGGACCAGGAAGGAAGTGTTGTAAAGAGAGAAATTGATTAAACTAAGTAAAGAGTTTTTTTATAAGTAAAATTTTAAAAAAAAGTGCGACGTAAACGTTTTTTTTAGAAATTTAAAAGTAAGTTTTTTATGTGTCAAGTGTAAGTGCAGAAGGTAATAACCACGGCCAAGATTCCAGGAGCTCTTCAGAACAATAAGTATTAATTGAATATAAGTGTAGCCAGCAGACATCTAAATTTTAGTAAAGTTCAGAACAATTTTAATTTCATCAAAATTTATAAAAATTATTCTAGTTTCAACATTTCTAATTTAAAAAGCAAAGTACCCGTAATAGCGACCCGAGAGCAAGAATAAAATTTTAATACTGTTTTTTTTGTTATGTTATTTTATTAGAAATCTAAAGCCTCAGCAGTCCACCATTTATCACTGTAATATTAGTTAAGATATCAATCCTGTCACTGCAAAATATTAATATAAATTTGGAATAATGTGTAGAGTTAATTCAAGAGAATAAATGCAAGTGATGTTTAAAATTGATAAGATTGTTAATTCCTTATAAACCTGAAGGTGAGACATTAAATAGGTATGGTAAATAAATAACATTAAAATATAAATTTAATTATAACAAAAGTTAAGTTATAATATATATATATATATATATATATATATATATATATATATATATATATATATATATATAAGGAGAGTGTGAACTAATAATCATATCAGATCTATTTATATTATTCTTCCCTTACTACAAGAATGTTATATTCAATAAGGCTTGTGAATGTCATTTCTATATGCAAGTCGATGGCGTTCGCAATCGATGTTTAAGCGTGTCGACAATTTCCTTATCGCAATCTTCTCACTTTCCTGAATTATTTATATCGTCATATTTTCCCGTCAGAACTGGGGTGCGTAAAACATATTGCAAGTGTCAAAGGGGAACCAGATCGATAGAAATATATTTGCGTTAATATTGTTTAAGTCGTCTCCTCGGCTTTGCCTGCACAAGGAAATTGTTTACCTGACGTTCCTTTATCGAACTTTTCCCGCATCTTGATTGCATCATTACCCTTAGTAAATACCATTAAAATATACAGAAAACCTATAATAATTCATAATATTATTATTTCTTCTGTATTGTTCTAAATAATGAGATGTGTCTTTCTCAGAGGGGATTAATTCCAAAAACTGTTTCCTAATCCGGAATTTAGAATGGCTTCTTCAAAAGGGATTTTGGAGGATAAACCTTCTTGGGCTGTGGAATGTGTTTATAGCTTCGAGGAATCAACAACTTTAATTAATATACACATACTTAATCCAAACAATTACGATGAGGTATCAGCTTAGCTCTTCGTTGCTGCCCTAGCTAGAATAAATACTCGGTCTCAGGTAATCAAATAAAATTATTTTGGGCTCTTACTAAGCCCAACGGGTATCCAATGTTCACCTTTATTTGTAATCCTAGACGGAGGGAGTTTCAGGAGGTAGTTTGAGATATCCGACAGCATAATGACACTGTTTTTTCATTGCTCCAACCAACCTACCAATGCGGTACCAATGAGGTAGGTTCAACTCCACTACCTTCCTCTTGTAATGTGGAGATACTTTTCTCTAGCATTACATGACCTATTTTGGTTCGCGCTTTATTTCTCATTAAACTATGGGTCTAAGGTTAAATAATTTATTTCCTATAAATAAGAGACTTTCTAACTTTAATCTCGTTCCAAATTCATGCTACTTGGAACTGACTATGGGACACCAATACTCCAGTTATTACAGATTAAGAATTTTAAGAAATAAATCTACTATTTTTAAATAATTAGTTCAATATTTGTTTTATTGTCCTTCCCGACCAAACTTGGTAATATTAATTATTCAACTTTAGTTTATAATAACTATTAAAAAAACAATATAAAAAATTAATTAAATTCTTTTTAAAGTCAGCAAGTTATTTTAGTTACTTTTAATTAAATAATTCCAATAATGATAAATATGTGTATAGGCCCCTACATATGGCTGAATCGCAAAAAGAAAGCGAAATTGATTATTAAAATTAGTTAATTAAATTTAATAATTGAATTATATTTTAAAAAAACGTATTTGACTGGTTAGTGACTATATACCATAGCTTCGGTCAATGATAGGAACGCATTGTAAAGGTTTTGTACGGAGACCTCTAGCTTGAGGTAAGCACACTGATTGTGGGAGCTAATGAGCACTTGCAAGCTACTGCCCAGTCCGCTTCTAGTTGGATTTACTGTGTTCGCAATTCTCAACTCCGCTATCATCCTCTTGTAATGAAGGGATACTCTTCTCCAGCACAACATGACCTATTTACGTACGCGCTTTTTTACGTATCAAACTAAGGATATTAGGTTAGATAACTTCTTCTCGGTGATTAATTTACCTTGTTATGGAAGTATACAAATTTGTATGAAATTTTTTGTAATTAAATATATGTTATAACATGTAATATAAACAAAAATATTTTAAAGCCAATTCCTACTTAGGTTAGCAAAGCAAAGTTTTGTTTTAATTTTTTTTTAATATTTACAAATAATATAAATAAGTAACATAATCTATGCTTGAAAACAGTTGTTTTATTGTACAACCTATAACATAAAATCATATGCTATCACTTATTTTAAGCCAAATCGAAAACCATAACTGTATTGCCTATCTTTCTCCCATATAAAACTGAAATTAATTTGATTTAATTAATAAATTGATATTTGAAAAAACGTGACACACATTTTAAAAAAATGTATTTGAATATGAGTGGACGGCTAAAATGTATTTTAGGACTAATAACGAATGAAATATAAATAATCACTAACAATATATATAAAACGAAATGTAGGGAGAGGGTGATATAAATATGAAAAAGAATATACTTTAAACCATTACATCATTTATTTTAATATTCGTAGGACGGAAATAAAATATTAAGCTCTTACAAGCAAGTTGCCAAGTCTACTTGAAACTATTTAAAATTACATTAAATTGTAACAGAATTTTCTTGAGTATGGTAAAATTAAATTACATTTGCATAGATTTAAATTACAGGATCCCGCTTCAGATTTTCCTGGAAGAAATATTTCTGCAGTCGTGTACAAGGCGCAACTATTGCATATTCAATAGCTTACTTCCTTGGCAACCTGTTTAATTTAGAAGCGTTCGCGACGTATTCGTTTACTTAAAGCCTTTTTAAAGTTTAACAGCTTAAAATAATTGTATTTTGGTTGGTTAACATTTTTTGCTAAATATAGATAGAAATATTATGACACTAAAATGCTTTGAGGTCATATTTTCTTACTAATTAATAAGAAAGCTACGAGCGGACTGTTGGCATAATAACAGCCTCTAGATAATGTCAATAATAATTAATGAAAGCTGTAGTAAATAATTGTGTAAATATTCCTATACATAATATGTGTATAAAAATGAATTTATAATATGCATTGATAAAAAATGAGCTAACAGAAAGGAATTATAAAATACATATTACGAATCAAATGTTCATTTTTAATAGGTTTATTACCATTGACCTGGTTTATTGATCAATATTTATAAATGTATTTGTTGGGTGTAAAATCTGTATTTTTAACACAATTAATGTGAAAGATTATTTTAACTTCTGGAACTACTCACTGAATGCTTATTTATTTAACTTTAATGCACTAAAATTTACTAAGTTCGAATTATTTTCAACAACATTCCATCTGCAATATTCGAGTTCATAAATAATTCACATGTAATACGACAGAAATTGAAGTGCTGCCAGTTAGAATAAATTCAGCAGTAACACAAAATAAACGAACCCTTTACAATAAGTCTAATATTATCCTAACGAACTAAAATAGTTACAATAAACATATTGGAAACAACCATTAGAAAAATAACCAAATATAGCTAATAATATAAGTTACCTATAGGATTAAACCCTTATGTACATTTCGATGACCATTTCATCATCATCAGAGGGCCTTATTACAAAATTACAATCTAACAAACAAGAAGTTAAAAATTAGACTGGCCTAGTTGACCTAAATTAAAATTTTGTAGTAAAACCTTCTGATGATGATGGCAAGGCCATCGAAATGAACACGAGGGTTTAATCCTAATTAACGTGTATGATTAGTTATTTTAGGTTATGTTTGTGGTGTTTGGGTAGATTCCAATATTTCTTTGTAATATATTGTACAACTGTGCCCTTGATATTGTATAACATACAATTAGTTGCATTTGTTTCTAGCCGTGTTACTGTGTTATGCCTTGTATTTTATAAGTTTATTTACAATGCCCGATCCTTGAATTTGCTTTATCTTTGAAAATTAAATAAAAATATATTTTTAATATACTGGCTAAATTGTGCATGAGTAGAAATTCAGTAAACTTGGACGATCCTCAGCGTTATCGTGCACTGGGTCGGTCCTCTTGTTTTCCAAAATGACGAACACGTAACTCTCACCTTTCGATTCAGTTAGGAATTTTTTTATAATCGAGTACATTTTACCGCCTTTCTTAATATTACAATATTGTCCTTTTTAGACGCTTTTCATAATAACTGTGTCGATTTAAGCCGACTTACTATTTAAGTTTTGAAAATGGAGTTATTTCAAAAAGCGTCAACAAAGGAAAATGTTGTAATGTTATGAGAATCTTAAAATGTAGCAAAATCGAATATATATAAAATGTAATTTTTTTTATTTGAATAATTTAAGGTTTTGTTTAATTTGTATTTTAATTTCTATTTACATTTACTTTTATTAACTTCGAGTTAAAACGTCATTCCGAGGTATGTGAAAACGTCCAGGGAATGTTGAGCAGAAATATTTAACCTTAATTGGAACCTGTGAATGAAAAAGCAATGAAAAAGAATAAGATATACCTAAAATACATTTCTCTCTTTCAGCTAGCTTCGCCGCTGACGTATATAACAGCCAATTAGGAGCGGCCTCGAAGATTTATAGTTGTTAAGGAAGGTTCTTCAGTCAAGTTATAGTAAGTTATAGTGTACATGCGCTACAAATTGCGATATAAGTTGATTTAAACGAACGCTACAAACAACAATCATTACAAGTCAAATAAATTAAATATTCAATTATTTTAATTCTCTTAAACTGAATGTGTTATTTCTTATGACAGATAATGGTTTCTAACATGTTTTAATACAATATTTCCTGTCACCAATACGTTTAATTATCTCAGTGGTTGTTTTCCGTAGTTTTATATTGTTTTCTTACAATTTTCCTTGCAATGAATGTTACTGTTAGGTTATTTCTTTTTCTATACTAAGAATTTCTTCACTCAAGGTTGGGTCTATTATATTTTTATCTTTACTTAATTTGTACAGTTATCTTTGATTACTTTTAGTTATCTTTAAAGTATCTCTTCTTGGAATTTGTACATGTTAATAATGCTTACCTCGGCCGAATCCTTCTAATACCTTTACGAATCCCTCATGGCAGTTAGATTGTAACTGGACGAAATAACGCATTGTATAAAGATATTTTATTTTATAGACTCGTTTCGTAACTAAACTACAACCATTTTCAAATTTCATTTTAGAGAAGGCCTTATGTAAAGGCCAAAATAAGGCCTGAAGCTGTAAACTTCCTTCTTCTTATAAATAGTAGACAATTTACACCTTTTGGTCTCATTGCATAAGTGTGACCGTGATTTATTAGTTATTGAGTGTTGAAGTGATGCTAAATTTGTTATTAGTTTAAAGTCTTTCAAAAATATAGAAACAAAGTAGTAAATAAAAATTAACTCCTCCAATTAAGAAACGTAGTTGGATAAATAAGTTGTACAATATTATAATATTTATTGAAACTAATAATTTTGTTATTTTTTTTGTGTTTACTACATTTAGTTTGTATCGCTACTTTTTTTTTAATTAGTCCTTCTTTTTAATTATTTTCAAAATGTATCTATAGTTGTTTTATACTTTATACATTAAATTTTTAAAACATATATCCCAATTCCTAATAATTGGTCATTTACTTTGGTAATTCCTTCTTATGCATGTAAAAAGGATTTATCTTAGGACTGATATTAAAATTAAAATTTATTATTTTGAAAATTGGATTCAACTTAATAGGCAACACTAACCACCCCAAAACAGACCAAAACTCTCCATAAATACAGTAAAAACGAAAATAAAACAGTACAAGAGTACCGTTGCCCCACGTGTCAACGGAATTCTCCCGACAGCTATTACAAGAATCCGCAGTCTTCTAAAACTTGAAAATGAGAGCAATGTAATGAATAAACTCTCGAAAGTCGTCTCGCAAATATACCAAGTAGGATTCTTGTTTGTACATTAAAGTGTGAGTGATGTGATTGTGTGTGTGTGTGTGTGTGTGTGTGCGTGTGTGTGTGTGTGTGTGTGTGTGTGTGTGTGTGTGTGTGTGTGTGTGTGTGTGAGTGTGTGTATGTGTGTGTGTGTGTGTGTGTGTGTGTGTGTGTGTGTGTGAGTGTGTGTATGTGTGTGTGTGTGTGTGTGTGTGTGTGTGTGTGTGTGTGTGTGTGTGTGTGTGTGTGTGTGTGTGTGTGTGTGTGTGTGTGTGTGTGTGTGTGTGTGTGTGTGTGTGTGTGTGTGTGTGTGTGTGTGTGTGTGTGTGAGAGAGAGAGAGAGAGAGTGTGTGTGTTTATTTGTAAAGTACTTACTAAAATAGACAAAGTATCGAAAACTGTATTACACATAACGTGATAAAAGATACATGAAAATGTAATATTTTCGTATCTAAAAAGAATTTATTTTCGATGTTTTACAGCCACGAGCATAACCGTTAAAAGATGAACCTTTAATTTTAGATTCTAATACTAAAGTAGACTTCGACTTTACTTTTTTTTTAGTCAATCAAATTATCGTAAAAAAGATAGGAAATAAAATATTATTTGTTGTTTTGTACAATAAAATATTTTTACGCTAATGCACTAGTAGACGTAAAACACAATTATAGGGTAAAATGAATGGCAGAAGAGACAGCGGTCAGCGTCCCGGGAAATGCGTTGCGTTCATGAAGCAATGCTCCTCTTAATTGGAAAATTAATTAGAGTTTTAAATTTTTATAAAAAATCACAAACAAAAGCTTTGTGACTGTCACCAAATAATGCTAATTGGTTTTTTTGTATTTCAAACGAGCAAAATATAGCTTTCTATTATTTTTATATAGTTCAAGTCAACCGTTAGATTATTTTTTTCAATACCTTCTATTAGTTCACCATCTCTATTATATATATAAAGAACTAAGTCAAAATAAAATACAAGAATTATAATTGAATTTACAATTTCTTGTATTTGTATTTTGACTTAGTTTTTTATTAATTCACAAGAATACATATTGCTATATTTATATATATATATATATATATATATATATATATATATATATATATATATATATATACCTAATAGGTTAAAATACCTAATAGTTAATAAAATAACTTTCATTCATCCATTCAAGTTCAAATTCATTGTGTAAAACTTATAGTGGATAATTGACGTCGGTACAGTTTTTAATTAATACGGTTTAATTGAATTTAATTAATTAATTCAAGTTTTACAAGTGAGAAAATCTTTTCGCAAAAGTTGTAAGGTATGCAATATAGCTATTTCGTCCCATTTGGTTAAAAATAAGTGATAACATAATTTCATAAATTTATGTTCGTAGCTCATGTTAGTTTATTTATAATAATTGTAATTAATAAATAAAAAGTCACTATTTCTTGCTCACCTAGATAGGAATTGACTTTGTACAAAGATTTAAATAATAATAATACAGAATTATGTTATAAACTACATAAAATTTAGTTACATTTTTTTGATTAAAAATAATAATAATAAATAAAATTATCTAATTCATTTGACAAAGATAAAAGTATCTAAAAACATGATTTATTTTGTTGCTGCGACACTAAATTCCATTTCATCAGTAACTTTTACCCGTGTTTATTCAAACATATTCTCCACCGCAAAGGAACAAAACGTAACTTTAAACCATAATTTCCGGAATGTTTCTGCAGGAAAGAAAGCCGTGTGTAGATAAATGGCAACATGTTGCCCGTAGCTCAAGGATAAGTATCGGCTTAGCAGAGGTGCAGCAGAAAGCCGGGAACTACAGCCATGTCGGCGTTGCGAGGTTAATCCGCCCAAACACAACCTTCACTTACAAGAAACATAGGCTCGACACGTTTTTCTTATGGCTTACATAAAGTTACAGTGCTATACGTCTGGAACGATCTTTGTGTTTTTTCTTTATTTTAGAGGTTTTAGACTAATAATAACGTCCATTGTTTATTTTTTTTTTAGGTGAAAATAAATTGGGTTATTGCAGCCTTCTCGGTTTAAAATAATCCTCACACCTACGGCCTAAATTACAGTTACAAACTAAAGGACTTAAAACCTAAACTAGACGGGTAAAACCAATGAAACATAAAAATGAACGATAAGACTAGAGATAATTTGAACACTAGACTACATAAAGTAAGACATAACACTTAAAATAAACAAAAAATTATCAAATTTTATTAAGTGACGTTGGAAGGTGACGACACAATCAATAACCGTGGCAACGTCCCTAAGTACCACCTTTAAACTCCCTCGAATATCGTAACCTATATATAAATCGGATAGCCGATATATAGTTGATTGTGATGGTTCCTCCACAAAACTGACACAGTGGTGGATCCTCGCTCT
>JBAIZL010000004.1:161774731-161844731 GCA_036971475.1 Prosapia bicincta
TAGGATTTTACGTAGGTGAAATTGGCCAGAGGGAGTGGGGGATACCGCCATCTGAGCGAATAGGAAGTTCACATCTTGCTGCGTGGGTGAGCCTTGTTGCCAATTCGACATTAAACGTCCGTTCGTCGCTGAGTTTCATCGTAGCTGTGGTGGAGTAATTTACTAGTACTGTAGCTTGTTTCGTTCTGTCGCTGGCGATGTCGCATTGAGAGTCACTGCGTTCGAACTAACAACACCGCATCCTTAACCTGCCGCAGACCCATTCCTATTCTACTTTAAACCAAAGTATTGGCAGTTTGCGTACTATGTATGACTCTCCCTCCACCAGCCGCGTCTTCAGACAGTGCTGTCTGACTCTACGCCCAACGTTAGAAAAAAGCGTCCAGCTGTATGTTTTAAAATTCCACGTCATTAGAGCGTCGCTCCGTATGTATGTGATTTTAATATAGAATTAATTGCTCCTACTAACCTCCTACACCAACCGTACAATTTACTACAAAAACCGAAAGAGCGAGTGGTAATTGTCGCGTGTTATTTGAAAAAAATGGATGGTCTTAATAGGATCAAAACTTTTTTTTCCAATTCAGTAGATAATTTTATGTTGTTTTATTTCACTCGCTGCAGGAGGTTTGATCGCACACGACAGTAACAACAGTTACGCTTAAATATTAATATACTTAAGTACAGTAGCTGGAAAATGAACTTGACAATTATCAGTGATAGACTGATTAGAATATCCTAGCTACAGGACGAGTGCCTTTGGAACGGTTAGAATTACAAGAAAACCAATGTTTGCAGAAAAGCATTGATTCATCCACTCCACAACCCCCCCCCCCCCCCGCACGTCATCACTCGCCGCTCGAAGGTCAGAGCGGAACATATAGCGCGCCAGTTATGTAAGTATTGCATAGAATTTTCGAGTTCGGCTAAAGTAAAAAGCATAGCTATGTTAATTCCTTATTTTATTCCATGAATATATCAGTTAATTTTATTACACTTGTTAAGATTCAAGATCTCGTCATTTACTCAAAAACATCTTAAATTCTTTACATATTGATATACAGTAGTAATAAATATAGATATTGCAAGTAGTGTCACTTACCCTAATAGGATTCATAGAGATGTCTAAATATTTCAAGAGAGGCAGGAATGGCCACAAATTACACGGCACTGAGAGCAGTTTGTTTCCGGAAAGGAAAAGCGTCCGCAGACTAGAAAGACCTTCGAAAGCGTTGAGCGAGAGATTGTGCAGATGGTTGGAAGACAGGTTGAGCTCTATGAGTTTCGACAACGGAAACACAGGAACGACCTTGAGCCCGATACCGGCGAGGTTGAGAGTCCGTAACTTGGGAACATAATGGAACAGTTCTTTTAGGTTAGCTCTGATTGGATTCTTGCACATGTGCAGCTGATGCAGGTTGCCAAGGGCGGAGAACACATTATCCGGCAGGATTGTCAATTTGTTGTGGCACAGGTTCAGCTCCGTTATGAACTGCGTCTCCTGGAACATGGTGCTGTCTAGTTGGTCGATGTTGTTGTACGAGACGTCTAGATGGCGCAAAGTGAACCCAATGTCGCCCAAACTGATACTGGGCATAGAAATGAATTCGTTGTTAGATAAATCCAACCTTTCTATTTTCGTGTTTTTGAAAACGTCCCTCGGTAAGGATTTAATGTGATTAAAAGACAAATCCAGTATTCGCAGGTTCTGCAGATTCAAAAACTGATCTATCTGTAACTGTTCCAAGTGGTTGTGCGACAGCTGTAGAATTTGTAATGAAATTAGGCCGGAAAAGGCTCGACGCTTTAGGTGCACAATGCTGTTGTGTTCCAGAGTTAAAATCTCCAACGACGTCAGGTTTACGAAAGCAGACGGAAGAATCTCGGTAATTGCGTTGTAACTTAAATGCAACTTCTTTAATGTTTCCCCCATTAAAGATAACGTTTTGCTCGGAATTGCTTGTAATCTGTTATGATCAACATCAAAGCATTTAATCTTCAATGCTGTCGATTTAGTGTGCAGTATTTCTTTTATTTGATTTCTAGACATGTTTAAAGATAATGGAAAATTTACCATTGCATTTTCAAAAATATTAAAATTAAACGATTTGAGTTCATTGTTTTGCAAGTCTAACCGTAAGAGATTTGGTAATGCTGAAAATGCTTCTGCCTCTATGCAGTTTATTCTGTTTTGGGATAATATAATCGACATCAAATTTGGTAAATAGTGGAACACTTTGTCGTCTATGCTTCGTATGTTGTTTCCTGTCAGTACGATTGTTTGTACTTCTTGTAACCTGTTGAAAGTTCCTGTTTCTAGTTTGTTTATGTGATTATATGAGAGGCGTATATCCCTTAGGTTTGCGTGGACGCTGGAGTTAAATACATCACTCGGTAGGTGCGTGAACCGGTTGGATTCCAGATTGAGGTATTGCAGATTGAAAAAATTCGAAAGAGACGAGCTGGGGATTGTTCTCAAGTTGTTGTTATCCAGTGCCAACCATAACAGACCTTTCAAGACTTTAAGGAAATCCTGCGGAAACTCTTCTCTGTAAAGACCGAAGCTTATCTCCAAGCTCTCCAACGACCCGGCCATGTCGGCGAAAGTGTCAGGATCCACCTCTGATATTTTGTTAAAGGACAAGGTGAGTTCACGCAGATGGGGCAATCGCTTGAAGATGTTGCTCTGCAGGTGCATTATCCTGTTGTTACGCAGGAGTAACGTGTCCAGGTGTTCTCCCCAGTCGGAGAGGTCGTCGCCAGAGATTTCGCTGATCAGGTTGTAGCCGATGTTTAGATGGTTTAGTCTTCGGCACACTTGTAGCGCTGCGCTCGGTATTTCCGACAGCTGGTTGCTTGACAACGATAGGAACTTTAGCGATGAAGCGAATCCTCTAAACGAATCGTCTTCGATCGCTTGAATCTTGTTGGAAGATATGTACAAGTACTTGAGGCTCTTGAGTACGGATAGTGCCTTAGGAACTGTATATAAATTATTGTTTTCCAAATCTAAATACTCGAGTGTTCTTTCTAACCCGTGGAAAGCTAAATCTCCCAACTCCTCAATTCTGTTCATAGATAGGAACATTCTTGCCACACTCATTCCGAGAAAAGTATTGTCAGAGATTTTCCTAATTTTATTATTATCTAAATTCAAATCCCTCACAACCAACGTCTGGTTAAACAAAGATGCACTGAAATGCTCGATATTATTGTCCCCCAGGTCGAGTGTTTCTACGATCTTGACTCTGGGAAATCCTTGAATGGGCAAATCCCTAACCATGTTTCCCCGTAAATACAATCGTTTCAAGTTGGGCAGCTCTTCGAATGTGTCGAATGGAAATTCTTTTATGTAGTTGTATTGGATGCTCAACGTTTCTAGTGACCGAGGAAAAGTTCCCGGATTGATGGCCTGGATCTTGTTGTGGTCCAGGTTTATCCAGGACAGGTGGTTCAGCTCGGCAATGGACTTTCCTGGCAGTTCTTGTATATCGTTCTCCCCCAGGAATACGCTGTACAGTGTGTCCTTCAGGTGACACCAGTCCTCGATGCTGCTGCGCTCAGCGATTATATTGCTATGAAGATAACCAAACATATAAATATTATATTCAAGGGTTGTATATATAAATAAATAAATAACTGCACACGATCTAAAAATAGTACTTTATTGTCATACGCGATTCAATGACATATCATCATCGGTGACACTATTAATCAATATCAGTTGTAAACTTGTAGTTAGTGTCACTGATGATGACATAAGTCCTTGAAACGAGTATACCAAAAACGAATTGTTTTGTGAATTTGTGTCCAGTTATTTATTTATTTATAGGTAACTTTAAATCACAAGCCAACTATATTATTATTTTTAATTGTATAAGTGCAACATGTTTCATAGGCCTACAACATAGTAAAAGGGAGACAGTTATCAATAATTTTGTTTGAAACATTGTTGGACATCTCTGTCTTATTTATTCAGGCACAAAATTCCCCCTCAAAACAACTAGTAAAACTAATTATATAAAAGCTGGTATTGTTTTGCTCTAATCTAACTAAAAGTAAAATTAAACCGTTTGAAAATAAGAACAGAAAATTTTTAAAAAAGGACTAAAATAAATTTTTGCGTCTATAAAAGTTTTGTTGTTGTTTGTAATTATATTTTAAATTAATAATGGTTCTTACCATGTAGGTGGAATTATTTTATTAGTTTTTTTTTACTAAATTATTTTTGAAATTTTTTTAAAGTTTTTGTTGTGAGTGTACTTGTGTCTTATGCTTATTTTTAATGTAATGTAAAGTCTGTTTTCAGGCAACACATTAGTTGTCGTAACGTCGAACTAAATAAATAAACTTTTGACTTGATATCCAACAGGCTTGTCATTTATTCAAGAAATATCTCAAGAGCTCATATAAACATAATAGACTGAAATAAATGTTTGTAAATACAAATTATAGAATATCGTTGTCGCAATAGTCATTTGGCTAAAACTCACAAACTAATCCAGTTGTGTTCAACTATAGAGTGGTTTAGCAGTGACTTAATTCAAAAGTATATATTTAATATCTAGCAATTATTTGAGCTCAACTTTCTAAAATTTACATGGTTATATTTATTTAACTATTTTATAAATAAAAATATTTTGTCTTAAGGAAGAACTATACTTTGTAATGATAATATTTTCCAGTGGGAAATCTTTTCCAACTTGGCTACTTTATCGCAACTATTACAAATATTGTTCCAGACATGGATTGCTTGCTGACCCTGGGAACCTCGTACCGTCTACAAACAGTCAATAACTTTCCAAAGTCGATCGGATGAACGGCTTAGGTAGCTATAATAGACATAAAAACGTTTCTATTTCTTGTATAGAGAGACAAATTCCTCACTTACTTCATTTAGTTATTAATATTTTCGTCTTTAATTTGTACACATTTATAAATAACGTGTCTCATTTCTCTGATTGTTTCTGCACTGCCGAGCCCTAAGATTTCCCTCAGCTATGATTGACTATAAAAGTAACAACGACTTATTAGAGCGTTTTATAATTAGAGAATTCATAAGTACTTTTTACTTCCATTTAAAAAATGTATTAATCATTATTTGCAATATAATTTTAATAATTTGATCTGTTGATCAATGGAAGTGCTTTTTTTACACAAGTTCGTACTAAAATTTGAAGTGAATACGTCTTTTCGTGAAGCACATTTTGTATCGGAGAAAAATCACCTCGTCACGCTCCATTCCATCACGAGACGCGTCACAGGACTATGTTTAACACAAACTAAAAGATAACGTATGATTTTATAGAACAGATGATTTTACGTTTTAGAACATGTTACTTTAAACTTGATGCCTTTTACTTTATTTGCTATATATTATAGAGTTGAAATTTTATTCAATGCTTTCTATCAGTTGATAAATAAAATAATTTATACTTGAATGAATTTTAATACAAATTGTTCAATATAGTTTATCAGATTTGTTCCCAAATTTTAGAGTAGAGCTTCCCTGGACACTCAGTTTTTAAGATCTGATTTGAATTAAAAGCATGAAAAATTATAATTTGTATTTCTTAAATAATCAAAATTTTATTTAGGTATATTTTTCAATACGTTATACATGTTTATGACTATACTGACTACATTTTTATTTTAACCTGTTAATTACATTCTTGCAATGAAGCATTCACTTGTATCGGTCAGTCCCAGTGGGAGTTTAAAGCATAATGGCTTTTGTACAGATTTTTCTTCGTATGCGTCTAGTAGCTTTACACTATTGCATATCTGTCGTATCTTTTCCACAAAATACATTATTCTTAACCTCTCATTCTTTAAATCTACGTTATACCAAGTATTTCATTATTATTGTAATCATATTTTATAAATATACAGATATGACACTATAATAACATCACTATGCATTAGTTATAAATAAATAAAACCTTTTAAACACAAAAACGTTTATTTATATCCTGATGTACGTTTCCATTGCACAGCAATCATCTTCACAGTGTTGTGGAACCGGTATATTCCTCTGAGGATAATAATTATCTTCTTTACAATTTATATGCAAAACAATTATTGCTTTGAAATAGAAACGTACATCAGAGCATAAATAAAACGTTTTTACAGCTTAAGAGATTTTATTTTCTTAAAGTTTATTTAATAATTGTTAAAAAAATATTTTATTGTGTTTTAATGTTATTGACAAATCATTGACCAATTTAAGCTTTTACAAATACACTATCAAAAAATCCTTTTCAAGTGCTAAATGTTTATCAATGTAATATATTCTTCTATTGACGCGTTTCGGAATAATTCCATTTTCAAAACTCAAATCGTACCAGACATTGAGTTCTTCTTTTTGGAGTCATTCCGAAACGCGTCAACAGTGGAAAATATTGTAATGTTAGGAAAGGTAGAAAAATCTATTTATAGAAATATTCCTAAGAGCAATGAAGATGGGGGAGGTTATTAAATAATTAAATTAATTCCACTTTCTGTTTTGGTACTTAAAATTGTGATTCTGTCATAAGTATGTACATATTTTTATTAATTGTATTTATTTAATAAAAAGTAACTGAAATAACGTTTTTCTTTGTTTACCTAAGTAGGAATTAACTTGAATTTTTTTCATATTACTTATTATTATAACAATATAAAAATAATCTTTCGGTTGTAAAATCAACTCAGTAGCTTCAAGCCACACCATTCTTTATAAGTTTAATATTGTAAACTAATCAATTATTATTATTATGTTCTTTTCCTTCTGGATATTTTTTAATATATTGTAACACTCTTAAAAATAAGGTGTTACATATAAATTCATTTATATATTTGATTTTTATTTAATAATTGTATCGTCCCAATATAAAAGAAAATTTTTGTTTTATTCGTGCTCATTGTGAAGTTAGCATAGATGGTAGCACCCCTAGCGGGTAAAAATGTAAAATATCGTACGAGTTGGTAGCTTAACTTAAAAAAAACTCACATCACCTCATGTGACGTAACATGGTCTGATATCGCATGATCTGACGGACCAATCAAAATATTCGAAATAATAATCGAGGGTGGGAAAGATCCGCTGGCTTGTCCCTTCAGAATGCCCACTTCTCCAAAAGTCTTTGAACGAGACGGATGGCACAGTTTCGGAAATAATTTAGAAATTTGTAAGCTTCCAGTATTCAAAATTTTAGATGTCAAGGCCGGTACCGAATTTTATTAACGCAACAAAAGAAGAAGTCAGAAGCGATAATTTATGTTTTTCAAACGAGTAAATGTTTATATAATTTTTGTTTAAGTGCGCGGATTTGCAAGAGCGATGTGTTAAGTGTTCAGTGATTCCAAAAGCCATGGGCAATCTTTAATATGTTTTAAAATGTTTTATTAGTGCACAACCAGGTACGTTTTAGATAATAACAAAGAAAATGTATTTTAATGTTACTAAGTTGAATTTTAATTGATAAACGGTTAACACATGAACGGTAGAAATTGTCCTTTGAATATTCATTTCTAAAAATTCAATGGAAAATATTAAGTTACTATCTTGTCGATATATATAAATTTTAAAGTTCAATAAGTAATTCAAATGTATGGAATAACTAGCAGTAATTAAAATTAAATTACTCGACACATTGCTGTCTTTTGTTCTATTGTAATTGTAACTGATTAAAAAATTGTATAACATTGTATTTTAAAACTTTATATTTTCATTCCCAAGTAACCTAGTTCTACCTTCCAATGATATCGGAAGATCGTTTACAGAAAGACATTATTATGCCTGGCTGGAAACGGAGAACTAGATAGAGCCCTGGGTAAGTAAGGTAATTAATTTGTTAATTAGTAATAAACTTAAATTTTTAATAAAGCCCTGATATATACTTACCCCACGAAAAAAGGTTCAACTCTTACAATATATTTACTGTAAATCTTTCAACTGTTTATGAATGACTACATCTATTATTTTCTTGTTTCTAAGATTTTAATGCTTAGAAAATAAGTTTAAACCAGGTATCTATTGACGCTATTTCCCGTCGTACAAGAGAATTCCCGGTTAGTTTTCAAGATACACTGTAATCCTTGATTTTGTCAACAGTCGCTCCCATCATTGTAGGTAAACATTGCTGGCTCTTACATCGAGTCGTCTCCTTCCCAGTTTTATCGTTATTAGAGTCTCTGTTGATCTTCGCAACGATCCCCTGCGGTTCCAGATTTATTGACAAACTTCAGAGCAAACTTTCCTCAATAAATGAGAAGACGTCCTCTCTGCATTGTTGGTTCACAAACAGACGGCTTTTCTTGGAATTGTAAAAATAGCTCGGCTGGGCTTTATGCCGGATTAAGGGTACACTTTAGGTGCAGTGGGAATTTATTTTGAGATGAGTAATTTTTAAAAGCATAGAGAAGTTTATTAAAAATTTTACATTTGTTTCTTGCGTTCCATTGTTATTTATTCTTAGCATTCCAAATCTTGTACTTATTATACAAGGATTGAAACAAGGATAGCCGCTAGTGTGTTTTATATTCCAAGTATACAAAAGAACATAATTTTCCAGAAATATTACTCAATTATTTATGGGTTATAACAGTAATAAAATATTATGTCACAATACGTATCCTAATTTCATTGTAGTATTTGAATTTTACAAAATATTTCACATTTTGTCACTAGTGAGTGAAGTTGCTTAGAATAAAAAGAAGTTTGTTTTAACGAGTCCAGATTACTGAATAGAGCGACGCATTCTTAACTAATTTGTAGTCCTCTTCAAGTAATTGCTATATTTATAAACTGGAGACAGGAAATCAATGTATTGACATAGGCTCCGAGGGCGTTCCTTCTTTAGGCCATAACTTTAACAATATCATGAAAATTTGCAAATTAGTTGTAATAACGACAGTAAATATTCATTTCACTCGTTGAAATATCCGTCTTTATATTAAACCAACTTCTCGCTAGCTTTGTAAATATTCTAAAACCTTTTCTGAAACAGTATAATAAATGATTTTATCTTACATAAAATATCATGGTGACCATAATTAGCTATTGAAGTATAATTTATTTGTTATCTTTTTCAATTTCTACTACTAGTTCACACTCTTCCTGTATATAGTATTATGGCTTGTTCAAATTTTTAATCGTTAATAAAATACTTTTTACTCGCCCATTCAAGTTCAAGTATATTTTCAAAACTTTTAGTGGATGACACTTGATGTTTTTTTTCAAATATTAATTCAGTAATTAAATTTAATAAACTAATTTTAGTTTTATATGTAAGTAAAACCTTTCATAAAAAGGGGTAAAGTATATATAGTTACTCCGTCCTATATGGCTTAAAATAGGTGATAATATATGATTTCATAAAACAGCTGATTTCATGCTACATGTTATGTGTTAGAACAGCTGTTATAACGCATAATTTATGTTACATTATTTATGTTAATTCTAATTACTTAATAAAAAGAAACAAAAAAAAAAAAATTTTCTTTGTTGACCCGCGTAGGAATTTACTTCATTTTTTTATATAACTTGTTATATATAAGTCTAGTAATTCAAAAAATCATGTAAATATAATAAAGTAACAAACATCAATAGCAGTAAATCTTAATTACCTATATTTTTCGTTAATAAACTTTTGCTACAAAATAGTTACACAATTTTCATGTATATTTCTCTAACAGAGTTGATATTATCAGAGAAGTACAAAAAGTATACATAATGTTTGTGTAACTATTTTAGGGCAAGAGTTTTATAAACGTTTAATAATTATCTATACGCAACTGTACTCTCAAGTGATTTTGTCAATTTGTCGCTCATGTCAAAGATATATTTAATAAAATATTAACATAATAGTTAACATATATATTATTTAATATATAATAATTAACATAATACTATAATGCATATGTTTAATAGCTAATGTAATACAAAACGTCAAGTAGAAGTTAACGAGTTCAAAGTATTCATTTAAAAGTGTTAAATCAGCTGATGAAAGGTTTGTATTGACAAAAACTTTTAATTTCAGTTCTGAATATATAACTAAAAAAGTCTTTTAAAATTCATTTCTCCATTTAAAAAAATGATTGCAATTTGCGGGCTGTTTGAATACAGATTGAGAGAGGCTACGTTTATTCATCTCAAAGCTACGAATTTAAACTCAGAAAAACTTATCACGCTGCTTGTCTTCAACTTTTAAAAACATTTTAATAATTCTCTTCGAGATAAGAGACGATGTCGGTTAATTTGTCGACTGAGTGCGGTTTTGTCTAAAGCTTTGGAAATGACGATCCTTATAAGAAATACGACCTCGCTATTTCGAGATATGGAAGGTTTTATAGGTGTGTTTTGTTACATTGGGCTTGTTTGTGAGTTGGGAATCTTAGTTTTAAAATTTTGTTGACTTTAATCCCTTATATATTTCCATAGTTTCTTTTTTTATTTGGTTGGTTTCTTCTTTATATTACTAACATTTTGACAGCCTTCATTATTAGTATTTAATGTAAATTCACAAACTCTGTCTCTTATTCCAAACATTTTCTCTTTATTGTTGTGATACACGTTTTGTATCACTTTTACCATGTTCAAACCATCGTAACATTTGTTGTCTATTACCTTCAACAAACCGCTTCAATACATTTGCAGTGACAATGATAAATATTGGTTTGCAGGTTTTAACGCCTCTAAAGGTAAATCGTACTGTTCCCTATCATAAACGGCTTATGAAGAAATTGGTATATTTTAGGTTAAATACTTTCTTAAAAAATATCACAACGTTGTCAGAATTCTGGTACTGTTTAATGAGGAATTAGAAACAGAAATGTTTTAAGAAAAATCTATTTAAATAAACCTTTTAATTAAAACTCATAATTTTATATCTAACCATCCTATAATATTCATTGAAACATTAGGTAATATTATATATATAATAGCTACTCTATTTTCTTATACTTATCACTTTATTGCACCTAAACAAGAATCTTACTTGATATACTTACGAGTTGACCTTAGAAATATATATACTGTCGCTGGCAGTAGATAAATCTAATAAATGTGATAGAAAAATGTTAGGTTATATCAACACCAAATTAACTGTTACTTTAGCAAACCGCCCCTTACATCAGTAAGTAGGAGAGATATGTTTTACCTGTGTAGATCCAACCAGTTTAGAGCTTTCAAAGGGCAAAGGGCCGCCATCGGGATAGAATCCAGTCGATTGTGGCTCAAATCTAGTGATCTAAGGGTGTTTATCGTGCTCCTGAAAACAAAGTCATGTTATTATCAACATCTCATTGACAGGCTTTACGAAACACAATACCTGTTTCTTTTTATACCCATAGAAAATATTTTTATAAGATCCCACCTTCTCCTAACTAATTTAGGGAAAAAACATTTTAAAAATTATAGAAGTTATATTCTATAATTGAATTGATTTGTAAAGAAAAAGAGCGAAATCTTTTACTATAAGCATTCCGATAATTTTTATATTAATTATCAGTGAACATTAGAATAAAATAAATTTAATGAAATAATATTGTCATGAATAATGAAGTTGAACAAAATTACAGAGGTATTTACTGCTGAGCCCTGTTGTTTAAGTTGATATCAAAACTATCTAACCAACTCTTCAGACAAATAAAGTCATAGAAGACTGTTATTAAATAGCAAACGCTGATTTATATAAAGCAAAGGCTAACTCGATATATAAAGTCGAATAGCAAATAGATATATAGTTATCACTAGTGTAAGAATAAAAAAGAAATCCAGGTGAAACATCTCAAGTTGTGGAAAACATTTTTTACATCGATCAGAAACAAATAGGATTGTGATTTAGTCAAAATATTAAATACTTCCTATAGTGCTGTTTAGCGCTGTAAATAATATATATATATATATATATATATATATATATATATATATATATATATATATATATAGAATACCAGGGGGGGAATAAGAACAAGGGATTTCTCTGCATAACCTTGGACCCACTCTGGTAGACACTTGATTTTGAGATAGAGGGAATTTTGTAATCAATACCGTGTATACTGTTCGAAGTGCAAACCTCAGACCTATATCTGCTATATCCAAATATATTTATTTTTACCTTTCGTAAAAGGCTTTACAATTTATGTAAACATTCACATAAAAATAGTAACTAAGTAATTAGTATTCTTGGTTGGTTACAGAAAATATTTGGTATGAATTAAATCCTTCCTAAGCGTAAAGTTTTTTGAAGGGTTGTCATTACCGCTTGATTTAGAGATTATTTCATTCCACCATGCACGTAGATTTTCCCACGTCAATTTAGGCAATTAGTAAGAGACGTCAATAAAGTAGGAAACGGCCTCGTGGCAGCTACCCCCTCTTTCCAAGCCTCCCCCCCACACATTATTGGCATAAACACGAAGCACAAACAATTACATTGAGTTCTGTTTGGCATTGCACTTTTGACGTAATTTCATATGACTATAATTCTTTTAGGAAATAAATGATTGTAAGGTCTTTACCTTATACTTCCAATGTCGGTTAATCAAAAGGCATAAAAAACCAGGCGAAAAGTGTCATGGCGTTGTGAGACGTTATATTCATTGGTTACCCCTTTTGTTTCTTTGAGGTATGTTCATGAATATAGAGAATAGAAATGTCCATCCTTGCACGAGAGGGCTATTAATGACGTAAGACTTAATGACCTTTCTTATAACGCTTTGCAATATTCTCAACCTCATAGGAACATGCACTGCGTATACCTTGGACAGAACCTGTCACCCTATAAGAAGAACCCTTCGGCTCTATAGGGAGACAGAAGGGCAGAAGTAATGAACGAGAGGAGGAAACTGTAGGCAGAGTAAATATAGACTGACTATATAAGACTCAGGAAGAATCCAACGCTCAGACCTGGGATCTATTGTTCGAGTTGTTATCTACCCAACATTTTAGTTATGCCAGAAATAAAGTCATAAGAGCCTCTTGCGTAATAGCAACGCCGACACTCATATCGATATATAAAGTTGATAAGCCAATCGATAGATGGGCAACACACCAACAAAACATCTCAAATTGTGGAGAATATGTTTTGCATCGATCACAAACAAATAGGTTTTCTTACTTCTTATAGTGCTGTATACAGCGCTGTAAATCATATATGTATAAAACACCAGAGATGAAGATAAACAAAGAAAACTGCAAGAGGTACAACTCAGTCAGAGAAGATTTCGAGATAGAGGGAGTTTTGTTCTCAATACAGTGTTTACTGTACCCACACCTTCCCTGACCTATATCTGTTATATTCAACTATATTTCTTTCCGTCATTCATAAAATGACTTCCAAATTATCTAAACGTTCACATAAAAAAGTGGAAAACTAAATGGTGTGGAACTATGAGAGTTGCATGTAATATAGAACTCATTGTTTATATTTGTAGATAATTGTTTTATAACAAAATGAAGAATGTGATTGTTTGTAGGACTAACATAATAGCAAGTACTCAGTAGTAGGTGAGTCTCTGTTGGTACAATTTAGCCCTACTCATATTACAATGTACTCAATGTGATGAAGGACACTGATAGTAACAGGTAGATCTGGAATTAGTAGCACGTATGTCTACTCATAGTAGCAGGTTTACTCATAGTAGCAGGTATGTCTACTAATAGGTGCTGGAATGTCTACTCATATTAGCAGATTCACTTATAGTACCACATATGCCTACATAGTAAAAGGTATGTATACTCATGATAACAGGTGTGTCTACTCTTAGTAGCAGGTATGTCTACTCATAGTAGCAGGTTTAATTATAATAGCAGGTATGTCTATTCATACTAGAAAGGTGTGACCACTCATAGTAGCAGGTGTGTCTACTCATAGTACCAGGTGATTCTACACAGAATAATAGATTAACTCATAGTTTCAAGCATATCTACTCAAGTCGCAGGTAAGTCTACTCATAGTAACAGGTTTACTGATATTAGCAGGTATGTCTACTCATAGTAGCAGGTGTGCTTACTTATAATAGCAGGTATGTCTACTCATATTAGCCATTGTGTCTACTCGAAGTGGCACAGATATATGTTCATAAAAACAGGCATGTCTTCTCGTTGTAGCAAATACATCTACTTGTAGATACAGGCATGTCTACTAATAGACCAGTTCTGTTCAATCTACTCATTGCAACCGTTATGTCTACTAATATTACCAGGTGTGTCTACTTATAGCAACAGGTATGTTTGTTCATAGTAGCGGATGTGTCTACTCATAGTAGCAAGCTTACTCATAGTAGTATGAGCAGACATGTCTACTTATAGTAACAGCTATGTCCACTCATTGTAGTAGGTATGTCTACTCATAGTATCAGATTTATTCATAGTAACAGGTATGTGTTCTCACTGTAGCAAGTATGTGTACTCATTGTAGCAGGTATGTCTACTCATGCTAACAAGTATGTCTACTCACTGTAACAGATATGACAATCAGTGTAGCTGATATAGTAACAGGTTTTCTCATAGTAGCAGGTATGTGTTCGCACTGTATCAAGTATGTGTACTCATTGTAGAAGGTACGTCTACTCAGTGTAGCAGGTATGTCTAGCCTTTGTAGCAAGTAGTTTTCTTAAATGAAATAGTTCCTAAACGCCCAGGTAGGCTCGTTATTTACTTAGACGCTAATTAAGTGAATTGGTAGTTAATTCACTTAGTTACAAAGAATAGATTTATGAAACTATTGCATGCGTTAAATGTTATTGAAACAACGTTCTCTTAAGCCATCCAAGTTCTGGAGACCATTCGATAGAGTTGCGTAAAACAAACTTCTTCCGTCCCAGATACACTTGGATATACGACCCTTTTAATTGTCCGACATTAAACCTGTTTTATTGCGCCAATAATAAAGCTAACTTAGCCACTTACAGCCAGTCCCAGATGGCAGCACTATATCACATTTAATGCCGTAATAAAGGTGTAATCACGTATAACACAAGTCATTGCGTATAAGTTGCGGTACCCTCGTAATATGTTTATGTCCGACGTTATAATCCGGTAATTGTATGAAAAGCTCATTGCACGTTTATCGCGAAATGTCTATTACATTTTTAATCGCGAATTGTTGTACTTTATGTCAAAAATTTACAGATAAATATACATGAGATTAATTACAATATTAAATGTGCACTTTACAGTATTTGCTTTATCATCACATTGTCTAATCTCAGTGGCTTTGCTAAAGCTTTACATTAATGTCAAACTTTAATATTTTACGTTTAATGCTTTGTTGTTTTGGTTGAATCTGAATTATTTAACTACATTAAATATTTAATATTTAAATATATATTACTAACTATTGAATTTATAATGATCGTACCATTAGTGAATATATAGGTGTGCGCGCGCGTTTGTGTGTGTGAGAGAGAGAGAGAGAGAGAAAGAGAGAGAGAGAGAGTAACAGAGAGGAAGAAGAAGATATATTAGACCATTTTTTGCTTTATAACGTTTTTATATACTAGTGTATTGAGTTTCTAAATTTCAATATAAACAGCATAAAATTACATTACAAGTGACGTTGTTTACGAAGGATATTACTTACATGAATGTTCTGTCACCCAGGCTAATGATATTGTTGGAATTCAGTCTCAGTGCCTCCACGTCTGCCCCCCAAGCCTCTCCGTCTATCGCCTCCAGTCCTGCTCCGACTATGTCCAGGTGTAGTATGTTGCTATGAGGTAGCTCTGTAACATGCATTTACCCATCAGTCTATACAAATTTCAGTTTCTACACATTGTGACTAAAATTATTGATTATATAATGTTCTCTACTTATTACTAATGACAATCTGTTAGTTAATTATTCCAGCTCTGTATTTTTATTTTAATTTTCTTTATTTCTATTTTTCCTATCTTCATTTTTAAACTTTATATATTTGTATTAATTAGTTTCGCGTTATTAATTTCCGTAAAGTTGTGTAGTGGATATATTCTACTTGATAATAAATTAAATTATGTGTATAAACAATATTTGGGTTGGCTTGTGAGTTGAGGTTATAAACACTATATATATATATATATATATATATATATATATATATATATATATATATATATATACAGCTCACAATTATAAAACTTTAATTTCATACGCGTTTCAACTACTAACGTAATCATCATCAACGATGCTACCACAATCATATGATTTTAACTAAAGAAACGTAACATACCTGTCATATTTTTAAAAAAGTTAGAACCGTATCTGCGTGTGGGCAGATTTACAACCAAGCCTACTAATATATTTACAATGATCAAAATCTGATAACTCCCAATTTTTAATTTTGACAAAACTATAATATTAATAAAATGTAATATTAACAAAATTACCTAAACAAAAAAAATTAAAAACAAAATTTTAACCTTAATTAATTTACAATAATATGGAATTTTGAATTGGTCCTAATTCATAATTAATAATTTTATTTTTATATCTATATGTTTGTCATAACATCATTGATGATGATTACATAAGTAATTGAAACGCGTACGAAATTAAAGTTTTATAACTGTGAGTTGTGTATATTTATTGTGTTTAAAAATTAAGTGTTTGACTTTATGTATCCATTAAGATGTTATTTATATTTTTCATTTATTTATTTCATATTCCCTAAGTAATTTTTAGAATTACTGAATTTAGTGATATAAACTCTGTTTATGCTACTGGATAAATATTTACAATAAAAATGTTTAGTTTTTTGTTGTTTATTACAAAAACTATATTTTTAGGGCTTTATAACGTTGGTTTTGAATTATTTTGTGGTATAATAACGTTTAACGTACCTAAATACATGTATTTGACACAATACTTTCTTTTTAACTGTTTTGTCGTTAATGTTGATTTTTTTAACTCATACAATTTTCTTCATATCTCCATTTTTTTCTCTTTGAACTGTAATGTTTCTGTCATTTTCTATTCTTAATTATTAAAACTAATTTAAAGAATACTACATATTAATGCACGAATATGGTGTACATCCATTTTGCGGATGTTAGATGGACAAAACAGAATGCAAATACAAACAAGTAAAATAATTCTTTTCCAAGCCAATTCCTACTTAAGTTAACCAATAAAAATTTTATTTTAGTATTTTATAATTACAACTAATATGAATATTAGTATATTGTATTATATACATATATAGATCATATAGATCATATACATATACATACATTATATCATATAATATACATATATCAGAATGACAATAATAAGTGACAAAATATAAAGCCAATTTCCTTACAATTTTTTATTTCCCTCTCTATGTAAGGTGTTGCATAGTAATACTTTTTTGCATTACTGCTTTTTGTAGTAGGCTACGCTCTTTTTCGTCATTTGCATTTTGTTGTAGTTTCTTTTCGCTTTCCTTTCACATTGTCCGTTTGTGAAGCAAGATCGATACGTTTATTTTATTCTACTTATTCAATTTTAATCGTAAAGCATTATGATATTGTGTGGTAACCATGGTAAAAATTTACAGTTCTAGAACAGAGGTTGCAACGACACCCACATGATAGCAAAAGAAAAATTCATGTAAGTTTTTGAGAAGTAAATTTCTAGCTATGGGAAAGTTGGCTCAGTGCCAAAAAGCGCTAGACTTTGAACATGAAGATACTCAGTACACATCCGACCTAAACCACCCTAATTTTTTAATATAATTATTGAATAAACTATTAACATTAATTATAATACCACTTTGGGTTTAAGAAAATTTATTTGATTAAACTTTACTGGATTGATAAAAAACGTATTTTATTAACGATTAAAAATGTGTACAAGATATATATATATATATATATCTTCTAAGCTAATAAAAGGAGTTGAATAAAAAGACACAAAAATTAACTACATACGCACATTGATCGTGAAATAAAACAAAAAAATTTTTGCAAATTATGTTATTAATTCTTGAAAAGTAATTTTAATTTAGCAAAGTAATAAATAGAGTTTTTGCGTTTCTTGTTAGATGTTCCATAGAGCAGGAAATTTCGGAAAGAAGGGGCGATATACTTGACGCTGTGTTAGACGTTTGAACAGATGATGGATAGAACCATGCCCTTAGGCGCTGAAAGCCTAACAATACGCTCTATAGAAGCCCCAAAGTGTTCAACTTTTGATTCAATTTATTGCTTTTCCATTAGAGGCTGAAAGTTTTCTGTTGAGGGTGTAGTTGTGTTGTAACCGTGCATGATTCTGATTAAGTAAATCGAGTAAAAAAGGACCGCTTGAAAGAACTGCTACTTTGTGTTACCTTGTAGCGATGGCAACACGAGAATAGAACGTTGGATTTATATATATCTAATCCCTAAAGTCTGTTGTAACCGTGCATGTTTCGGATAAAGAAAATCGAGTAAAAAACGGCCCGCTTGAAAGAACTGCTACTTTGCGTTACGTTGTAGCAATAGCAACACGAGAGTAGAACATTGGATATATAGATATCTAATCCCTAAAACCGGTTGTAAGCTCCCGTTATGTACCCCAAACTAAAACGTATGTTACTTTATATATGTAAAACCTCTTATGTACTTACCGACATAATTTCGTAAGGCAACTCATGCGATGATACCGTATATCTCCCTTGTTTCCTTTTTACCTTAAGGATAAACAGGGTTACATAAAAAAAGACATTTCTACATTTCAACAAAGGACTACATTTCATAAAAAAATATAAAATAAGAAAACCACTTACACGTTTTATTAAAAAAAAGTAACTTGGTTATATGATGGTCTAAAAACATATATTTGTCGTTAAAGTGTTTAGTGATAAAATTAAATTAGTTCAAAACAAGATTTATTATATAGAAAACAACTTTAATTTGAATTACCCAACACATAAACTCATACATTGCTACACTAGCGTCACTACACATAAGTTACTCCCGGCTGCCATTAAAACTTTAGTTCAACTTTGATATTATCTCATGTATTCACATTTAGCTTTGAATTCACGTTTGAATTTCAAACTTAAAATTATTAAACAGCTTTTAGTGATACTAGTATGTTTATGCAGAATAATTCTGTTGAATATTGAATTTTGTAGTTTTGTCCCCATACTTGATGTATGTACATGCCTAGGTACATACAAAAGTTCTATCAACTCCATTCTTATTGGATTTTCGATCACGTGCGCCAACTTTCGAGTGCAGCGTATTCGTGTTGACTATTTCATTTGAGGTTAGTTTTTGCTGACAAGGTGCTAAGTACTAAAGTCAATACGTTTAACGTAAATCATTAGTTTCGCTTATTTGGATTGGACGAGCAGGTGGGGCAAGTTTGTCAAACACTGCATTACTCTTTCAGGAACAATTTCACAATAATCCACCTAGTAACCCTGTGATTATACTAATAATGTTGTTGAAATATTTCGAAGATCATTTAGTGTTTTGACACAGCCTAAGGGCTTTTCAGGTCGCCCAACTACTGTATTGCAAAATCTTCAGGAACGGCACGAGTGTGCCTCAAATTGATATTTTTTCCAGGAGAAACGCCAAACAACAGCAAAAGTAACAACAAAATAGTTACATAAATCAAAATATAATTAATTTTAATAAATAAAACGAAACAAAATTTACAAAACAAAACAGTATAAGCAATAATAAATATGAAACAATAAATATGTAACAATAAGAAAAACATAACAATAGATAACAAAACAATAACAACGTAATAATAAATCTATAACAATATAAATAACACATGATGTAGAAAATAAATAGTTTAACAATAATAAAACTCTAAACACAAACTAACATGAATACCTAACATGAATACTCTAATAAATAAATAAATATGTAAGTTCGAAAATTAAAATATTAAATTTTTTTAAAAATTTTTAGGTAACGGAGGAATGCGATGACACGGTCGACGGCCGCGGCATCGTCCTTTTACAGCACTTTTAATCTCCCTTGTAAATTAAAGCTGTCACGAGAATGCTTCAAACCACCACAGTCTACCAGTATAAGACACATTGTGATGGTATTTCCACAGAACTGACATAAAGCGGGTCCTCACGACGTACCACGTAACCATTGGGTAGATAAGAGGGGCGATACGAAGATGGGTAGCCACTACTTCGTTTCGAACGAATGGAAGACCTCCATGGATGGACTGTATCCTTAATTTCCCTCTACTTATTAAGATTTACACATTGCCATTCATCATTCCAAGCAGCAACCAATGAGCGTTTAACATGACAAATATAATCAGATGCCATAACACGTTCTGTAGATAGCTCCATACTAGTAGCCCTCTTTGCTGCTTCATCCGCTTTTGTATCTCCGGTAATTCCACAGTAACCGGGACCCCAAGAGAATATTACCCCAACACGCCCTAATTGAAGATTGTGTAGGCCTACTGAACGCAAAATATCCCCGACTAAATGGTTCACGGAGAACATATCCTGAAGGATCTGAAGTTCACTTTTCGAATTGGAACACAAAAGGTAATGTGAAAAAGTAGATTGGATGACAGTTGGAGCTTTATAAATGGCAAACAGTTCCACAGTGAAAACACTACACGCTGAGGGTAATCTATACGTGAAAGTACGTTCCAACGCATAAAACGCACATCCAACGCCATTGTTCAGCTTAGACCCATCAGTGAAAATAGTTTCACTCTGTTTGTAGGATCTGGAAATTGTTAAAAACTCCTTGTGGTAAGCCACATCAGGAGTAGTGTGTTTGATATAACTGGACAATAAGAAATATAAACGTGGCGTTTTTATTATCCATGGAGGTAGATAGCACATTGTTCGTTCGAACGTATCAGGAGGTGCCAACTCACAGTTGCCGAATGGTGCAGTTGAACGTTGACGTACATCATAATTAGATGCATATGGGTTATGAAAGACCATTTTGAGTGCCGGATGATTAGGTTTCCTTCGAAGAACAGAAATGTATGATATTTGTAACATTTGACGTCGTTTTGACAAGGAAGGTTCCCCCGCCTCGACAAGAAAACTAGGGATGTGGCTAGTTCTAAACGCACCAGTATCAAGTCTAAGTCCAGAGTAGTGGATGGCATCCAGAGTTTTCAGAACTGTAGGTCGTGCTGATGAATAGGCTTGACAGCCATAATCTATACGCGATCTAACAACTGCGCGATAAAATCGAAACATACTAATTCTGTCAGCTCCCCAATTCGTACCAATAAGGCATCTTAACATATCCAATCTCTTGCTGCATCTCACTTTCAAATCACGAACATGTGGGATCCACGAAAGTTTTTTATCAAATAAAAGACCTAAATATCGGACATTATCCGTAGCTTGAAGCTGAATTCCATCAAGATAAAGGATAGGCTGCGGGTGTTACCTACGACAACTAAATGATACACATTGGGTCTTCGAAGTAGAACATAAACCCCGTAGTTTTTGACCATTCCTTTAATCTGTGTATAACTAACTGCAAAGATCTTTCCGCGGTTGCCATGTTACGAGCAGGCACATTTATACAGAAGTAATCTACAAAGAGAGAACAGTGTACCGGAGAACGTATATTACATCTTATTCTATTAATAGCAACGGCAAACAGCGTTACGCTTAGTACGCTGCCCTGTGGTACACCATTCTCCTGTTTACAACTATTTGAATATGTGACTCTACGACGAACGCGAAAGGACCTATTTAACAGAAAGTTTGCGATAAATGTTAGGATGTTTCCCTGTATACTAATAATAGTATACGTAGTATACGCAGTATACTACGTAATGATCATTACTTGAACATACTACTAGGTAGTACTAGGACTACTACGTAGTATCATGACTTTGACGTATTTAAATTTTCTCTTTTCCAGGCCATATCATATGCTTTACCAAGGTCAAAGAAAACAGCAACGAGTGTTGACGCAAGAGAAAAGCATTTTAAATAGCAAATTATGACAAAACCAATTGGTCAACGGATGATCGTCCTTGCCTGAAACCACACTGTTCGTTGCTAAGACGTTCGTTGGTTTCTAGGTACCAGACAAGACGGTGGTTGACCATCTTCTCCAGTAGTTTACACAAGACGCGTGTAAGAGATATAGCCCTGTAACTACTGGGGTTGGTTTTGTCCTCACCCGGCTTTAAAAGAGGAATTACAGTCGCTTCTAACCATGCATTAGGGAAAGACCACTCCTCGAATAAACGGTTGTATATTCGAAGGACAAGTTTCGCCGATGATGATAGACGTTTCAGCATTGAGTATACAATGGAATCAGGACCTGGTGCAGAATCCCTCGTTGACACCAGAGCTGACTCCAATTCGCAAATAGAGAAAGGAGTGTACAAAGAAGAGTCCCCAGACAATCCAACAGTAAACGGTATTGCTTCTTCCTTCAGTTTATACATCTGGAATAATATATTATAGACTGTAGTAGCAGAAAAGTTGGAAAACGTCCTAGTACATTAGCAATATCACCACTGTTTGTGATTAATCTTCCATCCGGTTGCTTCATCGCAATGGCTGGCAACCGAATGGAAGTGCGACAGACTGATCTAAGTTTTCTCCACACTGTGGAGGACGCAGTTGTTTGTCTAATTTTGCTAATGTACTGTTCTCAAGAGTTCTTCCTACTCAGCCTAAATATCCTCCGTGCTTTCGCACGGAGTATTTTATATTCCTGAAGGTTTCCATTTTTTTAGTGTCGCTTAAATCTCCTAAGAGCTCTTCGTCGTAAACAGAGGATTGCTGTGCATTCATCGTTCCCCCCACGGTACAGGTGGACGGCGTGCGTGAACAGATGATTTAGGAATGGTCTTTTCAACGGCATTCAAAATGGACCTAGTAAAATTTTCAACAGTTGCATCAATGGGTAAAAGATAATTCGTGTCAAGTGATACAAAATAATTCTAAAAGGCGTCCAAATTGGCTTCTTTCAAAATCCAACGGGGACGTCGAACATAACAGGGTGAGGAATGACATAAATTGACCTTAATAGGCACATGATCGCTTCCATACAAATCATTGAGTACCGACCATGTGCATCTAGTAGCTAAATGAGGGCTGCAGATCGATAGGTCCAAAGCTGTCCATCCACCAGTAGATGCTGCTAAATGAGTAGGCAAACCGTCATTTAGCATACATAGGTCCAGTTCCGTTCTTACACTCTCCACAATTTCACCTTGAGAGTGGCTATTGGGAGATCCCCAAGAGAAATGGTGGGCTTTAAAATCTCCTACCAATAAGAACGGAGACGGTAACTGGGTTAACAAATTCACTAAATCACTGTGTTGCAGGTTTTCTTGGGGGGGGGGCAAGTAGACACAATACACAGTGATTTTATAGGGGACAGCTGTTTGAACGGCTACTGCTTGTAAAGGGGTTATTAAGTTTAAAGGAACAGCATCGATACAGTCACGGGCTAAGATGGCTACGCCACCACTAGCTCGGTCTTCTGTAACGAAGTCTGACCTAAAAACTGAATACTACCTTAAATGAAAATTATGCAATTCATGGAGATGCGTCTCCTGTAGATATACAACAATTGAATACACATTTCACACGAGACTTTAAGATCTTCTATGTGACTCCTAACACATGACTCCATTGTATCACTGACGTGCTAGATGTAGACATTTATCAACTAAGCAATGGATTGATCTGACACCCATTGGTGCTGTCAATTTTTTTACCTTCGTCGTTGACAAACGTCCCAGGCTTAGGTTCCTCCAATTCCATATTCACCTGTCCAGGGATGGAGAATTGGAGGACGTTTTGGATTTAGAAGGGGAAGTTTTTGCATGCCCTCCTTTTGTAGTATTATTTTTTTTTGCAGCTCTTACTGCCGGCGCCGATTTAGGAATAACAGTATCATTCTTTTTCGCATTATATTATTCAACGCAAAAGGCTTACTGCCAGATGATAATTTCTTCTGCGTCGAACTACCAGTGTCGGTCAGAAACCTGCTACTTGCACCGAGCTCTCCTGTAGAAGGGGTCGGCAAAGATAGTAAGTCCCATGATGTGCTAGCAGGTTGTACCACATTAATAGATGAACCTTTCGTAACTAAAGATAGAATACAAGTAACTTGCTCGGTGAGCACTTCTATTTTCCGTGCCAGGTCACCACAATTTGTACATAACAACTTTGCAGTGGTCAAAGTTGTAGCTTACGATTTTCCATCAACTTTCGGTAGAGCAGATCTATAAAGCTTTTTTGCTTCGGTAAACGCTATTTTCTCTTTGGTCATCATGCTCAGGATAGTTGGAGAATTGGTGCACTCCTTCTCTTCATGACCTTCGACTCTATAGTGACCACAACGCCCTGCTTCGAACTCTAAGAGCTTATGTGCCCGAAACGTTGACACTTGAAACACCTCCTCTGGTTAGGCACATATGGTCTTACTGATAGCCTTTGGTAACCCGTATGAATGTATTCAGGCAAATCCGGTTTTCCAAATATCAAAATAAATAAAGCTGTTGCAACTTTAAGACCCTTGTCTGTATTCATTATTGGTACAAGCCAATTTTGATTTAATTTCATCCACAGACACGTTCATAAGATCTCTTCATGTAATGACCTTCCTTGAAGAGTTCAAAGACCTATCGGGTGCCACAGATACCATGACCTGGTAAAAGAAAGCGGTCATTTTTGAAAAAGAACGAGTTTGTCTCTCGGTGGAGGTTGCAACTAGCAGTGATCCGTTTTGAAGTTTCTTAATAAAGGCTACAGGACCTCCGGCACAAGCAGTAATAGACTTGTTAATAAGGAAAGGAGAAACTTTCGAGAGATCTTTCCCCTCCTTATCACTAGAAAATATTAAATACTTTGGTGATGGCAAAGTCTGTGACGTTGCCACTAACAACGTTTACTCCCCTCGTCAACCTTAGGCTTATCAGGTGAAACCTGACGTGTCCTCTTCAAACTAACTCCATTTGACGTGTTTTTGTTTTCTATAAAAGTATATTAAACCAGCCATTGTGTCGGGCCTTACGGGTGAGACTATAGAAACGGGTACACTCTTGGATCACATTAAGATCATTTCCAACCCTCAGAGCTCTGAGGCCTATAGCTTTTCTCCTTAGCTCAACTGGATGGGCATCAATCGAGAACTCGTAATACTGTGCACAGGCTCCGACATCCGTCCACAGCGGACACTTCCTGGCCGAAGCGGCTCGTAGACCAGAAACCGCGCTTACGTCTTCGGCAGAGCAAGCTCATATCAGCGTCCCGGACTAGAGTTTGTCAAGCTCTGGCCTTTTCAGCACTCCAAACGCGCAACGTTTCTGACCAGTCCAAATCACTTTTAGAGAAGACGTGAGTGTTAATTTGTAAAGATTGTGTTGTGAATGTGGTGTTTGTAGAGCGTGTAAAGTGTGTAACAGTGAAGTAAGTGTTGTTAGTGTTGTGTATGTTTGACTGTGGTACCACGAGGGACACCAAACCCTTCATAGTAGGTGCGGCTAGTCCGCACCTCCCCTACGGGGGCCTCAAATTGAATAGAGGTCATATAGATGCTTATTTTCGAGTGTAACCGAGTTAGCTTCTTTTTGCTTGAATATGTTTGTAAAGCTATGACAAAAAAGTTAAAATGAAACAAAATAAAATCTTACAACTGTATCAGTGCTGTTTATTTTGGTGCATACGGTACTACCGTTTTCGCAAAACCATGAAAATAGCACTAAGAGTTATTTATTTTTCTCTTCGTGTTCTGGAACGAAAATCTTCTCCTATGTTCAGGCCGATTCTACATTTTTGTTGAAACAAAAATGTAGCTTACTTCGGAATTTGTAGTATATTGCACTATCAAATAAAAACTATTATTATTTAGGGGTGAAGAATGATGTAAGACAAGGGTTAAGAAATCATTCAGTTCTTAAACAAAAGATAATTATCTTTTGTACTTCTATGAATCTAAAGAGGGACTTCCCAGTGAATTTTTCAGTTAACTCAAAGTTAAATTACATTTCATAAAACTTTTAATAGATAACCCTTGATTTTCATAAAGTTTTTTTTTTATTAATAATTCACGAATTAAATTTGATAATGAATTATTTTAGTTTCATATGGAACAAAAATTCTTCTCAGGTAGGGTAAGGTATGCAATATAATTATTTCCTCCCATTTGGCTTGAAATAAGAGATAACATATGATTTCATAAAACAACTGGTTTTGTGTTATATGTTATACGGTAGAACACCTATTTTAACGCCTATACTATGTTACTTTTTTATAATTGTAATTATTCCATAAAAAGTAACTAAAATGAAACTTCTCTTTATTGATCTAAGTAGGAATTAATTTTTTTTTAATTTTAAGTTATATTACAGGTTATAAAATAAACGACATACATACACACAAGCGCGCGCGCGCACGCACACACACACACACACAAACACACACACACACACACATACAAATATATATATATATATATATATATATATATATATATATATATATATATATATAGTAAAAATCCTTGCTATATCGGCACGATCACACAGTTATGTAGGGTAATACTAAAATAGGCATTTTAAAAAGCATATAACACATGATATTTGAGTTTACTTTGGTAAGGGAGTTACCTGGGAATTTCGAGAACGGGACGCTGACGCAGCTGACGTCACTAATGTGCTGCGAAGACTTGTTGCTGTATCGGCAGGAGCACATGGAGTTGAAGTAACAGGGCACAGTATCTAGGCTGGCGATGCCGCTGAGCGAGACCACAAGCAGCAGGAACGTTCCAAACATCTGCAACAATACAATAGCTGGTAAGTATTGCGTATTGTTAACCAGGTTTTTAGGTTTTTGTATTATACATTCTCATTTTTTTGCAACAGGAATATGAACCTAATTCTCTGCGGAAAACACGCTAAAGGTAGGTTAGGTTAGGTGTAGACATTTTACAATAAAAAGGTAAATATTTACATTTGTAATCTAATTAGAGGTCTGCTTCTGCGGAGTAATACCTTTTGCTAGGTATTTTGTCATTTTATATCTCTTCTTAACTTACATATGTAGGTTTGTTTGACAGTAATGTTGTATAAAATTACAACAAAATCTATTCTAACACGATACTTCACAGGTATATTTTAATATAGATACGTAGTACAGCGCGTCATTAATACTGAGTGCCCTATACAAAAGTAGTCCCAATTAAAATGTGATGTAAAATTAACCTTCGACGTTTTCTGCGGAAAATAAAAACATTCGTGCTCTACATATGTGTGGTAAAAAAACAACTAAAAACCAAAAACCTATATATTAAACTAAGTAGCGATGCTACGATTATATAGAGGATTTTTAGTAGTTATATTGAAAACGAGAGAAGACAATTACGCCATCTTCCTTTCCTAGCTACAGCAGTGAGTAATAATTGAGCTGGTTTTTGAGAAAAGGTTTAAAATACAAAAATGACTGCACTATAAATAACAGAACAATATACTTTACTGTCATAAGAGTTTCAACGACTTATCATCATCAGGGACAGAACTTCAAATTTACAACTGTAGATTTGTGGCAGTAAATTTGTAGTAGTGTCGCTGATGATGATGGCATAAGATATTGAACCTCGTATCACAATAAAGTATAAAGTTTTGTGAGTTCGTGTGCAGTTATTTATTTATTTATAGCCACAGTAGGGATATCTAGGGTTTGAATAAATAATGTCGCCTGTCGAACAGTGCAAGCCAACATATATCAAAAACACAATATATAACTAGTAAATATAAATAATTATTTTCTTTGAAGTTTTAGACACTTTACTTGTGGAAACTTCAGCTTTCACTTGCTAAAACGTCGACTGAAATAATTAATTACTTTACTAATTAAAGATTGGCATGTTGCGCTAAGGTCTTCTCCTATAAGATAGTATTGATTAATTTTTGTTACGCACAGTAAGTCAAGTCCATTTTATTATTAAAAACTTCTTTGTAATTATACAAAAGGTTACCAAACCATTTTAGAAAAACATTTTACATAAAACATTTAATTTTTAAATTTTGGGAAAGGGTTAAACTGCACAAGTGGTCAAGAATATAGCAAGCGGCTAATTTCTGAGCCATCGGAAGTATGGTCGAGTTGCGCATGTAAACCTTATGTAAATTATGCGCGGTTGATCGTACCTCTTAGCGTAGGCCTACTAGCCGTCATTTAGTCAACTCTGAGGAAGAGAGTATTACATTGTAAATGGAAAGGTCTGCAAGGATTTTTGTCACACATTAATAACAAGTTTACTATCATCCGTCAATTAAATCTATTTATTATGAGATAAGGAATTTAGCTATAAAATGTAAATGTTACACTTTTGTTGAGAATTACTTTGAAATTTGCCTGCAATTACAACTCTCTATTCGTTATTACGTAAAAAAAACATTTAACCAGCCTAACCTTACCTAAGTTTGTGACTAATAGGAGGTTTTCGTGCAAAAATACACAGCTTTTCAGTATTTTGCTCTTTTCAATATTTTTATGTTCATTTTTGTATTGTTCATGTAATTTATAGCTTTTAATTCACATCTATACTTTTACTTTACATTTTTGCAATACGATACGATTTGTAGGCTGCGCAATGCGACACTACTCTCGACTTAACCACCTGCGCACTTCAACCAATTAGTTACGGTGGCTCTTGAATTCTGAGTAAGACCTTACGCAGTTCGACTGCACCGAAACGTTTGTTTACAGTTTCAAATCACTCAATAACCAATTTTCATTAACGCTTTCAAGGCAATAGATATAGGCTAGGAACATACAACGCCTCTAAAATCAGAGGAGAATCGATAATAGAAGGTAAGAAATTGGAACATTCATCTGTATTAAACGGTTTAGGAGTTTCGGACTAATCGAACTACTTGCTTGCCGATTAACAACGCAACGTACTGTTTGAGAGGCTCTATATTCAGAGGTCATTAATCCGAATATACGATACTTGCACGTGTCGCGGTTTGTCGGTTGTGCAAAATATATTATTTGGTTTTCATAAATGAAATATTTAGGCTCAAGTACGATAAGCACTTTTTTAAAACATTAAAATTTGTGTGAACCTAAACAATCTGTGAGATTATAGTGGACACGGCGCTTGTATATTATCAATCATGTTGTGATGATTCCGCCAAGATTTATAGTTCCCAGCGCTGACGAAGAATTTCAAGCTTTCAACTTGACTTAGATAAACTCTTATTATTTGTATAGTGCGGATTGTAAACGCAAGTTTACCTATTTATTAAACTACTTCTATTAGCGCGCACTCTCCTGATATAGAATATATCTTGTACAGATTTTCAATAAATAATAAAATACGTTTTTATTCATCCAATCATGTTCAAATACATTTTTAACCTCTATTGGATTACAGTTAAAGTTGATAAAGATTTTCCAATATTTATTCAATAATTCAATTATAAGAATTTGAGGGACCTATCGGGATTCGAACTGAGAATCTTCGTATTCGGAGTCCAGCGCGCTTTGGCAATGCGCTAACTCTCCAATACCTAGATATTTATTTTTTTTCAAAGGTGTATATGAATTGTACTACATTAAACTGTTGCCATTGATATCACACAATATCATAAATAACACTCTAAGGTTGAAAATGAATGTAAAGAACAAAATAAGGAAACAAACTGGAAATAAGCGAACAATGGTTATTTTATAATTATTACATAAAAACCTCTTAACCACAAACTTTCTTCATTTTACTTTTTGTACTTGCAGTATTTGTATGTTATCCGTCTGAAGAAGGTTACTTGGTAACTGAAATGTACATGAGGGTAAAATAAAGAAGGTTTGTGGTTAAGAGGTTTTTATGTATTTATTATTAAATTCAACCGCAGTATATTCCTAATAAATAGTAATGATTATTTTTTTTGTGTTGACCTCAGTAGGAATTTACTTTAAAACTTTTTTTTATATTATGTAACACATTTTAGATGGTGTTACATATTAAAAAAGGAATTTCAGAAAACGAACGAGAATGTAGTCAAAAAATGTAACAATAATAGAACTAGATCAAAAAATTGTAATTTGTTAGAAATAAATCAAATCTCTGGTTGGTAGTGGCATCTGTAGGAAAAGTTTAAAAACAAAAATTAAAGTAATATGCGCATCTTCGATGCGCGTTAATTAGAACACTTGCTTGGCTACCGACTCTTAATTCTCTTGAAATCGGGATGTAGAAGGAAACGGTTGTCTCCAAGAGCGAGGAAAGGTTATGTTTTAAATTTTTAATGTAGTAGTAATTTTTTAATTTTTCGTAATCAGAATGTAGAAGACAGCGCACGTTGCCAAGAACGAAGATGGAACGCTGAATTACTGAAGCCTTTTTCAAAATCATGACCGAGGGGATCTTATAAGGTCTTTCCAATAGAAGGATGCGAGGCTACACCTTGTTAAAACATTTAAGTGAACAAATTCAAACTTTGGTGAACTATCACAAAATTTAAATGCTTAAACAGTTTAATACAAAATTAATAAACTTTAAATTTTTCAATACGTACAGAAATTTAATTTATGCATTATTTGTGTGCATTTGTTTTCAGTTTAAATTGTAAGAATTAATTATGAAAAGAACAAGCAAGAAAACTCGAAAACAGAGTCATTTCAGCCATTGATTTGTTAATATGTAAATCTCCTCATAAGTCAAATATTAAATGTTCACTAATCAGTAACTAACGCAATGTCTAAGAAATATGTATTTTGGTTTGTAACTTTATAATTATTTGCTAAATAAAATATGTTGATTTGTTTTAATTGAAGATTAAGAGAGCAATTATTTAACGAGCACACAAATCCCATACATCTTAGTTTAATGAGCCTTTAGACAATAATTTAATGAGACTCTTCTAGTTTAAATGGTTTAACCTTGTATTTTAAAATATTCAATACTTATTTCACTTAAGTAACCTAGTCCTACCTTCAAGATATGAAGAGCGTTACAGACAGACAGTGATTTGCCTGAGCTGTAACGTTAGAGCTAGAAGCCCTGGTAAGTAAATTAATAATGTTGGTAAGGGCTTAAAACGTTACAATTACTTGTTCACAATATACAGCTTGTAAAGGTTCCTTGTGTTACAAGGAATCTGTGTATGAACATCTCTTTTAATCAAAATGTTACAATATATTCTATAACGTCACAATATTTCAAATGTTTTGGGTAAAATGTTTTCAGTCATACAAAAATATAGGTATAGAGTGAAGTAACATAATTATGCATTTGGCAAGTATGAGTTTTGTGGGGGGGGGGAGTAGTGAGACACCGGTACGTCTTTGTCATGTAACATGGAGTAATACTAAATTAATTAAGCTTAGCTAGTGAGGACAATTCTAACGATAAGCAACAAAATAGTTCACTCAACATCTCACAAAACACTAGTTTACCATTACATACATACTAGTTTCGAAGACGATATCAACTTCATCAATGATTGGCCATTACGATGAAGTAGTGATAGAGAGTAGGGGCCGATCAGTGATGAAGGCGACATCGTCGTCGATACTAGTTTGTATATATTAATAAATGGGAGTGTGATGAGATTTTGAGTGAACTACTTTAATATTTATTGTTACGGACTAATATTGTTGTATTCCTATTAATGCCCATACTTCTTTCCCGGTCCATAGTACAATCCTAAACAGTTAGACAATGCCGATCTTCACTAAGAGCTGGGCTCCTAATGTGAGTGGTTTGTATTTATCGTCAATTTCTAGTGCTGAACTTCGGTTTGGCGCGAAATGTTTGTCATTTTTTTGCAATATTTGTCAGCTTTTAATCTTGTTTATTATTCTACTAGAGTTATATATATATATATATATATATATATATATATATATATATATATATATATATATGTATATATATATATATATATATATATATATATATATATATATATATATAGTGTTGTTTTTCTTTTGGTGTAAACGATAAACATGAAAAACAATTCCGTGTTCCTCTTGCCCACATAATAAGCTAACTGTCGAGAAACGATATTTGACACTTATCACGAAGACATGTATATGTGTCACATGTGATTGATACGTGAGTTTACAAATATTTGTACATAGAACGAAAGTGAAAATATATTCTCTCTCTGACAAGTAATGCTTCAATTCCGACAAGTGTTATACAAGTAGTTATTTCATACCAAGTAAATTTTTTTTAAACGTTATACTTTTTCTCCAGTTTCACATTAAAAATAAGTATTAAATGTAATAAAAGTATTAGTTTTATAACTAAATATATATGGTTGTATAAGAATTTAAAATGTTCTTCTTTACTCCTAAACGTAGTTTTTCAATTCCTACTATTAGTTCTCTCTCTCCCTATATATATATAAAGAACTAAGTTAAAATACAAATACAAGAATTATAATTGAATTTACAATTATATATAATTCAATTGTAAATTGTAATTTGACTTATATATATAAGTCAAATTATTATATTCTGTTATTATTAGATACAAATTATTATATACAAATTATTATTGATACTGTTGGCCAACGAAAAGCTTTGAATTGTAAATTCAATTATAATTCTTGTATTTGTATTTTGACTTATGTTCTTTATTAATACACAAAAATACATATTGCGATATTTATATATATATATATATATATATATATATACATATTGCGATATATATATATATATATATATATATATATGTATATATATATATATATATATATATATATACATATATATATATATATATATATATATATATATTTATTAATTTATTTATATATATATATATATATTATTTATTAATTTATATATCTCTTGTTTAAGGTTTTAAAACACTTCTTACTCATCCACTCATGTTCAAATATATTTTGTTCAACTTGAAGTACATGACACTGTATGTTATTACAATTCCTTTCAAAAATAATTCATTAACAACTATAAAAATAATTTCGATTTCTAATGTGTTACTTATTATTTTGACTCAGCTTATGTATACATGTACACATATTTATATTATATTTAATTATTTATTAAAACGTATCTAAAATATAATTTTTTTTTGTTGACTTCAGTAGGAGTTGTCTTGTTTGTTTATTACTAGCTATACATCTTATTGTAATTATGTGAGTACTATCGCTAGGGACGTATTGTTATAATGCATTGCTATAATGCAGTATTGTACTATACGCAGATAAATAATACAGAAACAAGGTAAAAATCCATTCCTGCTAATATAGAAGCAGGAATATATATATATATATATCTTAGCATTCCTGGGATATACTTTTATTTTAAATATCTTGTTCTAACTATAAACACTTGTAAATATGTTATACCTGTAAATAGATTGTCAACTCAGACCAATGGGACACATCTCCCGAAACTCCCGTCCTCAGCAATATAAAACTAAGTGCTACTATAGGCAAGTGTAACATATTTGCAAGTGTTTTTAGTTAAAACTAGTAGCTCACGTGAAGATGGAATCAATAAATATAACTTGTTTTTATAAATTACATATTCTCAAGTTTATACTAATTTTAACCTACAAAACCAGGCAACAGCAAATCAGAATGCATTAATAATTTCATTTTTTTTCACAATGTAATACAGTTGGAACAAATTATAACAAATTTGCCAAAACTAGAGATAACAGTTTCAAATTTCATTAAAATTTTACAATTATAAAATTAATTACAAAATTACAAACTCATTATAAAGGAATTTGTGTATAATTATAAATATTATTATAATTTAATGTCAAAAATCAAAATTATTATACAATTAATGCATTGTATAATACGATGTATTGTATAATTTATCATTTTTGATTGGAATCCAAATATAAATAAATTACAATTTCTAAATATTATTTTCATCAATTACAATTGATTTAATATGTGTATTCTTGTGTAAATGAATCCTACACCATTTATTACCGAGTTTACGCTCGTACATATATTAAACACAAGCAAAATAATACGACTACATTTATTCCCACTTGAAGGCGTCTTCACATTTAAAGAGTATTTAACAATATTTGAGTTTCATTAAAAGTTAATTTGCCGAACTTTGCCCTTACAAAAGGGCTCTGCAAAGTTCAGTTATTTTCCCACACTTCAAACAGCACACAGCCAATTAGTTTACCATAATAACGTGTGCAAGCTGTATAGACTTCTTTCTTGAATCTAATTTTCACCAACTCCTACTGCTTTCAGTACATTCATGATGTCTGAAGGGTAAACTAATCATGTGATTCCGGAGCATGCGCAGTATGTAATACGAACTGCCTGGAATTATTTGTATTAGTTTCTACTCATGTTTCCAGACGTTAAAGTTTCTTGACTCGGAATTGAGAATAGTTATTGTATCGTCTCCGAAATTACTGAAGCAACGGTAATACAATATAAAAGTGAGATTGTTACATCTTGCATTTTCGTTAGAAGCAACGAAAATACAACTGCAGGGGTGGAAATAATAATAGATGCACATTGTGAACTACTACTTTTGTTTTTGTTATTTATCTTTCTCAAAACATATTGACTGTGGACCGCTTAACAAAGGTCAAAAATATATTTATTGTTCATTACTTTTTTTCTATTTAAAACATCCCTTATTATTAAAGGCTAATTTGTTATTCATGTTGACTCAAACTCTTTATTGATTCTATTACATATATATACATATATGATCTGGAGGCAGTTGTAGAGAAGATTCAGAGAGGACAGCTGATCTGGTTCGGATACGTAAAGAGGATGGCAAAGAGAAGATTTTTGATAGTTGCTATAGAATGGACGCCACTGGAGAGAAGAAGAAAGAGAAAATCCAGACTAACATGGGGAAAAACCATCAATAAATCCATAAGTGAAAGGAACATATCGGTGGAAGACTGCTACAATACGAAAGCGTGGAGGGAAGAAGGGGCGAACCGCGAAGACAGATGCTATAAAATTGCCATATTATATATATATATATATATATATATATATATATATATATATATATATATATATCATAAGTTTGGTTATGTAGTTTCTAACATGTCTAAATACACGTCAAATTTTATAAGCTGGCTTTTGAATCTTAGGTAGAAATTGTGTACTCATCATCTAGGAAATATCAGGCACTGTCGTTATTCCTCATTAGGGTTATAAATCGTGTTCTACCCTTAGACAATTCTATTAGCACGCTTCCTTGAACGCCCTATTTACATTTCTTGTTATTTATATTATGCGTTAAAAAGTATTAATAAGTAACAAATTAATGAGGTAACCCTATGAGTCAGCGGAAGTACAAGGGTCGATGTCTTTGAAAATAACTTTCAAGCACCTTTACCCTCCTTCTCTCACCGAGCTCCGCAACTGTTTTAACGCATAGGTTATGTGACTTTATTTATATTAAATGTAATTATTTGATAAAAAGTAACTAAAATAGATCTTTTCTCTATTGATCAACGTAAGAAACTTTGGAATATTTTTGTATATATCACAAGTTTTTATGTATGATGGGAGAATATAAGCACTAATGTAAATGTCGACAAATTTTGTGTATCCATAAAGAGAACAACAAAAACTTCCACCATGTGTTATATGAATTTATATTAAACACTCTGTCTTGCTACAGTTTTTGGCTTTAACTCGTTGGCCTAACGTTATGTCCTTGGCCCGTCGTAAAGCATGTAATTAACGTTGTATACTTTAATTTTATTAGACTTTTATTTTTATTGTTGTTTATTGCTAGACCTTGTTTTATGACGTTTGCGAAATTATTAAAAACTTGTACTTCACGCCTTATACTATGATAAAAAAAAATATATATTTATGTTATTCACAAAAACTTAAAGCAACTGTGGCGTAAATGTTTATATTATTTAAAACAACCTCTCACCACAAATTCAACAAATTTTATTTTAACCTTATGTACATTTCGACTACAAAAAAATCATCTTCAGAGGCATTTTTACAAATAACTGTTAACAGTTATTTGTAAAAATACTTCTGAAGATGATTACTTTGTAGTCGAAATGTACATAAGGTTAAAATAAAATTTGTTGAATTTGTGGTGAGAGGTTGTTTTAATTAATATTTATGTTATTGTTGTGATGATAATAATTGGAATTTTCAAACAAAAGAATTATCATCATGTGTGTGCATTTAGAAGTATTAATCCCCTATTGTAGCCAGTTACTTTGAAAAATATAACCAACCTTAGCATAAACCGCACTTTTTTTCTTACAACCACTACAACTCTTAATACATTCCCACAATATAACAATGTAAAAGTTATAAAACAGACTCGTACGATTTTGTTACATAGCACAATAATACACATAGTTATATGGGATTGGAGAACAAAAGTTATTCTCCATACATTACTTTAAAATGCACAGAATTATAACCCCTATCTCACAATTGTAATTATTGAAGGAATTAAACAATAAATTTAGACAGATCCCTGTTGATGAGAATTTTTTTATTTGTATTAGCACTTACCAAATAATAGTAGCTAGAACTTGGTGAATATATTCCGCTATGAATGATCATCTATTTTTAGCACCGCACTATAACGATTGGAAAGTAAAACATTTACTTATCAGAAATAGAGCCCTTTGTGGAATGTCTTGAAGACGTGCTGTAGGCCAAGGAGTCGGACAGTATACTGGTGCGTTGTAGCGTTGCAACGCGTGCGGGGCGAATATTTGTTTGCGCACGCGCACTCTTTTAATCAAGACATTTATTTTACATCTCTTAAATACCTGTTATGATTCTTCAACAACAAGATGGGTGAAATTAGTGTATTTTATTATTAAAATGTTCATGTTTATACAACTACACTATTTCATTTCAGGACTAACTACCCCTACTGGGAGACAGATGAGATCTACTTTGTTTCAAACGGTTTGTATATTTCTGTTTGTTTCATACAGCATTAGCTTCTATTTGATTACTTTTCAGTATTTTTTCTACTTTGTGTTGATTTGTGCAAGCGTCTGTACATCATTTGTATCGTACTAATCCATTGAACATTACATTATCTTAATCATAAAATATGAATGCAAAAAAAATAAAGACAGTTCTTACCTAGATCAAGAAAAAAAATTACTTTCGTTCATTTTTAATAAATAACAATTTAATAAAAATACGTTTATACATACTACAACATTATTAACATCACGATATAAAGTAATAAAATAGAAAGTGAAATTAATTACTAAAATGAATAACTTACATTTAATTATTGAATTAATTATCATGTATTTTGGACTAAAACTTTTTTTAAATGTGTTTGACCTTGAGTGGATGGATGAAAAGTATTTTATTAACGATTGAAATTTTGAACAAGATATATATATATATACATTACAATACTAACCTACATATATATATATAGGTTAATATTGTAATTCCTGAAGATGTTGGTAATGTCAACCAAAACTTTGTGTATATTGTTCAATAAATTAAATATTTCCTGTATTAGTGTATATTATTCAATCTTATAAATATATATATATATATATATATATATATATATATATATATATATGTGTGTGTGTGTATGTGTGTGTGTGTGTGTGTGTGTGTGTGTGTGTGTGTGTGTGTGTGTGTGTGTGTGTGTGTGTGTGTGTGTGTGTGTGTGTGTGTGTGTGTGTGTGTGTGTGTGTGTGTGTGTGTGTGTGTGTGTGTGTGTGTGTGTGTGTGTGTGTGTGTGTGTGTGTGTGTGTGTGTGTGTGTGTGTGTGTGTGTGTGTGTGTGTGTGTGTGTGTGTGTGTGTGTGTGTGTGTGTGTGTGTGTGTGTGTGTGTGTGTGTGTGTGTGTGTGTGTGTGTGTGTGTGTGTGTGTGTGTGTGTGTGTGTGTGTGTGTGTGTGTGTGTGTGTGTGCAGTATACTCAAGTAGTCGTGGTTTAATTGTAATTCTATAATAAAAAGTAAATAAAAAAAATTTTCATTGTTGACCTAAGTAGGAATTGATTTCATTTATTTACTTTGTTTCTATTACTTGTTGTACCTAAGATATATAAACAAATAGTATCAATTAATATGTATCTTATTATTATCTCGTATTAATAATAGGTTAGGAAATATGTTTATCTAAATACAAATTTAAAATTTTGTCGTAGACATAACATTAGTCGGTAGTATAATGCAGTATACGTAAGATTATTGGATTGACTATTGCTTCTTTCTTCTCCGGTACCTATATCTGACTATATTTCCAAAGATCCAGAGGTCTATATATCATTTTATCTATTCCTCACTTATACTTCACTACAATAATGTTAGTCCATTGCATGGCGTTTTCGTTATAGGTAATTTTTTTAATCTGGGAACAAAATGAAGTCTGTAATACAGGCTATACAGTTGTAATTTGCGAGTACATTCCATACATGTTGCATGTGGTTTGTTTTGTAAAAAAGTATGAATAATTTGTTAAATTCTGCCTGCTTAGGGTAAACGTTTTATATACTGTACGTTTAGTGTAAAGCCCACATGAAATTGTCTGTTTTAGAAGCCACAATATGAAATAACCTGTAGAGTCTTATAAATAGGGGTTTCGACACACAAGACCCTGCTTACACGGCCTCTAAATCAACATTCTCCTCCAGACAGATGATAATTGGGTAGGATTCACAAAACACTTTACACTAGCAGATTGTTGTCTTCTTAACCATTAATATATTTTCCTAATTCCAACGTCTAGTTGTGTATTATTTATTAATATTATTTATTAAAAGTCAACTCAAAGGCTACAGAAATCTTTTCTCATATTAAGGCCGAAATACGTTACCGGTTAAAATTAAAATTAATAAATATAAAATTATTTAGAATAGAATTTATAACGGTATTTAATATTAAATAAAAAAAACGAAGGCTACTAATTAGATATTAGTTATACTTTGACAGATATTCAAACCGTTATAATAGTGTAGGCAAATACTGTCTGTGTAGAGCAATGTTACTGCAATCACTAGGTTAATGAAATACACTCTATAGAAATTTATTGGGCGCTGTATTTCTAGTTTGTTTATAAGCCTTTCACAACATTTATACTGAATATTTTTCGTTTTTACGTATTTTTCGATACAGAAAATTTTTTTATGTATTTTGGTTTTGATAACAAGTATTATAAACAACATGTATTTAAAGTCAATTCCAACTTAGGTCCATAAGGAACAATGTTATTTCAGTTAATTTTTAATAAATACTTACAATAAATATAAATATAGAAACAAACTATGCTTTAAATATGGTTAAACTATGGCTGTTCTACCACATAACCTATAACTTAATATCAGTTGTTATTAATAAATCATATTTTATCATTTATTTTAAGCCAAATGAGACGAAATTACTATATTGCATTTTTATTAGGAACATAGGAGTGTTAAAACTGACCAAAATAAATTGTATACTGGTTTAATATACATTACTGTGAGCATGAAATTGCAATAAATTAAGTAGATACCTATTTCACATGCTTAGTTGTTTGTCAAGGTTTAGGCAATATCCAGTATCTGGTTTTATACACATATTAAATAATTTATTACTAAATATCAATAAAAATACATTAAAACTCTTTCATAGAACCCTGCCTATTGTGATATACGAAAATAAAATCATAGTTACTTTTTATTAAATAAATACAATTATTATAGATGATACACGCAATGCGTTAAACAGCTGTTCTACCACATAACCTATAATATAAAATCAGCTTATTTTGAAATCATATGTTATTACTTATTTTAACCCAAAAATACATGTTTTGACCTACAGGAGTGCTGAAAGCAAAGCTAGTAGAGCTATAGCTCAAAGGAAGTTTCTATTGAAATGTCGGGGGTTTGATAATTTGCCTCCTCACATTACACATTTGAATGTTAAATAAGGATATTGTTTTTATAGCACAATATGCCTATAAGTGTAACGAACTAGTTACGGAAACGTTGCGTTAATAAAATAAATATCTTTACCTCGATGATCAACCTTTTTACCAGTGTATCGTCATGAGAAGCTTAAAACGTTCCCTTGGCAACCTCCTCCAGGAATCGGGCGCATTTATCATCGCCATTAAATGCTCAGGAAACCTTAGACTTAATTAGCAGCCAGCAGAATAGAGGCGCTGTAAGTTACAATTAATGAAGAGCAAGGTGTTAATATAATAATTGGACTTTATTTTAGGGCATCAATAGAAAATTTGCCAGCGCTACATCGAACCTTTCTAATTGGCTACATTGTGGAAACAACGTATTCCGCATACGTTTATTTTTACATTCCTCTCATTGTACCTTAATTGTATTTCAAATAAAATCAAGTTAAGCTTGAATAATGAGATATTTGTAATGTAAACCATTTTTAACGCCGTTTCTCAGTCAGCCTATATATATATATATATATATATATATATATGATGAAACGTATTCTTTCACGGATGGAAAAATATGATGAAGAGTTATTATCTGGAGTACATCCATTCATTCATTGAATGAACGGTTGTACTCCATATAATAATTATTCATCATATATATATATATATATATATATATATATATATATATATATATATATATATATATATATATATGATGAATAATTATATATATTTATATTCAATTCTGCAACACTGTTTTTTTCTATTAGTTATCACTTACACTTTAATGTACTTGAACAAAAATCTTATTTGGTATATATGCGAGTTGACTTTCGAAAACTTTTAATTACGTGTCCTCATTTACGAGCATTATCTCATACCGTCTTTTTTTGTTTAAACGGAGCTTCATTTTGAGCAACAATTTACTCCCTTCGTGTAACGCTTTTCTCCAGAGGTTAGATATGCTACATACCTTCTTTTATCAATGAATAATCCGCCTTAAAATATTGATTTTCTAAATAAGACACTAGAGGCGTTATAAGGCCTAAACCGACACTATCTTAGAAACCTGTCTAAGGAGAACAACTACCAGTTTGTGCCAATTTCTTCAAATTGCTGCGATAACAAGAAGTTACGTTGTAAAGGCCCTATTTATGTGGGAAAGCAAATTAATTTATATAAAAAGCTGTCAGTTTACCTGTTCAAAGCGTGGACTGAACAAAACCTTTCTCCAGATGTTTTGTGTGAATTCTGTTATGCCAATTTTATTGTCAATTAAAGGAAATTTGATTTATTGTCGACCTGCGTATGTTACTTAATCCGCCAATCAGCTGTAATGATGACCAACGACCAAGTGACTGTTACCAGCGACGGGTGTTACAATAAGGGAATGTTAATTTAAACCCGCCAATCAGCTGTAACGACGTAGTAGGACAATGAAATGACCAATTTATTTGGCGGCAATTTGAATCGTTTCTTTGATAACATTACTTTTTACTGTCACTCGTGAGGAAAAATATTTTTTTCCTATTTTTCATAATAGGCTTTATCAAAACTTAAAGCTTTTATCAATATATAGATAATAATTTAACCATTATTATATATTTTCATTATTGAATTATAAATTGTATTACAATTAATAACCTTTTTCTACATCTAAGAAATATTTCTTTAATATTAAGATTGTTTACTTCTGCATTTAACCTTGAACTCATAATATATATAATATATATATATATATATATATATATATATATATATATATATATATATATAACGACCAATATAAATATTTTCAGAAAATCATAAATCTTGTTTCCACTTTTGACTAAATACCCACCTTTCTAATTCTTGGAACAATTTTCAATTCTTATCTAACTAAAACTATAGTTACTACTATCAATAGAGTTTTCCTTTCTTATTGTCCTCATCGCCCAACGAAACTTTTACACTTAGACGTACCTAATTAATGACTTTCCTAAGTTATATTTTCAATACATTTAAGAAAAACTTTCTGCGACAAAACGTCTCCGATAGTTCGAAGCTACCTCGCTTTAAGTTTTATTCACTGGATGTAATATATAATGTCAGATCTCAAGTACAATTGCGTCCAGCTAACCGTGCACTTTCTCGTGTACTACCCCTTCTGAAAACATCTTACATTTTGAGAATGTTCAACAACTTCTACATCGCATATGTCTACACATATTTCTAGGTTGTTACTTCATACAGAAGTTAATTTATCGTCGAATTTTGTCTCTAATATAGGTCGTCCTATGCAAGTCAGTTCTCCAAATTATTTTCCTCTAGGCATTATCTTCTGAACGACAAACAGAAAATGTATGACGTAAGCAAATACAGTTTACGTTATAAGTGAATTAGCGAAAGGTCCTTAACATACCTTTAAAGTTAAAGGTTCCTGTTTACGGCCTGTCTCCCCTTACGTTAATTATACATTCGAATATTCATATATCTCAAAATTACAGTAGGCTTTGATCAGCAACGCAAATGAACGGAAATTATGGAGACTTTAGTAGTTTCATAATTAGTAATTATGAGTGTTTTGACAGTCCTTATCATGTTTGTAGCAAAGTATTTATACTGACTCAACACAGCACTCTACCTTCCGTCTCACCTATTGCGACCCCATCTACCTCCCGTTTTACCCATTTTTCTGGCTCCTCTACCTCTTGCCTCCCCTGTTGCAATGCTTTCTACCTCCGGTCTCTCCTAATGCGATTTCTCAAGGGCAAGTGCACGGTTAAATGGTACCGACAGTAAGTTCGGTTAATAAAACTACAACCGTATGCGCGTTTAGATGAAACGGGTAAGTGGTTTATTGTGTAAAATATTTAGGTAGCTATTAACCTAGTTCTAACGGGTGGAAGACCATCTGGGAGACCATGTCGAACAATTAATGGGTTTTCGTACAACGTCTGAATATTTTTCAACTTCAACATATCTAAATAGGTTTCAAAAATTTGTTCAACTTTTCCCACTCGACCCTTTCGCTATTATCTTCCCAATTACTTGTTTGCCTTTATTTCACCCAGTTATATTCAATCTGTAATTCTCTGCACAGTTAATTTGACCGTTTTTTGAAATTATTTTTGTTAGTTAAAAAATTCTTTTTATGAGTAACAGATATTACGGTGAAATACAGAGGAAGAGAGTGAGAGATAGAGAGAAAATGAATACCTAATGCACCAAGGGCGCCATAATTCTGAGCCTTTAGTTCTGCTTCCGCTACCATTTCCTTGTAAGGAACCTTCATTCGTATATTCTAAATTCTTTCTCAGTTATAAACGATATAAACTTAACCTATAGAAATAACGTTTCTTACGTTTGTTCATTTTACCTTGTTTTTCAATTGCTTCTAATAATTCATAGCCTCATATATATATATATATATATATATATATATATATATATATATATATATCCAAATTAACAATAGTTAAAACAAATACGTGTTATTCATCCACTCAAGTTCAAAATTAAACTTGTAATGGATGACACTTGATGTTATTATAGTTTTTTCAAATATTAATTCATTAAATAAATTTAAGATAAATTAATTTTAGTCTTATATGGGAGAAAAACTTTTCACAAAAGGGGGAAGGTAACCAATATAGGTTTTTCTTCCCATTTGTCGTACAATAAGTGATAGCTTATTATACGCTTATATTATAGCTTATGCGGTAGAACAGCTGTTGTAAAGCATAGGTTATGTTACTTTATATGTAATAATTGTAACCATTTGATACAAAGTAACTAAAATGATTGTTTTTTTGTTGACCTAAGTAGGCATTGACTTTAAAATATTTTTGTTTATATTACTTGTTTTACAAATTTTCCGTTCGTATCTGACAGTTAAATATACATAATGATTCCTACAGGTGATTAGAATTCTCTTCACAGTCAATATCACCCATTCCCAATACTAAACTAAAGTTTAAAATTAAAATTTAAAAATGGTAAATTCTTCCAACTAAAATACTTTTAAATGTGACATCATATCGTTAGTATTTCTGTAATGAATGTATCTAGGATATATTTCCTATAATTTTCTAAAACTGAACTTTTATAAAGTTGATAAAGCCTTCTTCACTTAAGCTCGTCTATTCAACCGTATACAACTCACAAAAAGCCAGCCTTTTACAAATCTATGAAAACATGTTTTGGATCTCTAAGGGCTTGTTATTCGTACTCGTTTCTTTAAGGAAAGTGACATCGTTAAGAACTCGCATCCCCTCACGCGCCGATAATTGCCTTCTTCCTTCAATCTGCATGCTTGCAAAGGAGATATTTTAAAACTGTTTATTTCTTCCCGTTTCAATACACTTAGACTTTATATCTCATATAAAATACTCTAATGACAGTTAAAATATTATTTAAAAATAATTTAAGATAAACTTTAAGAGATTATAATTAAGATCTAGTAAAGTATTTTGATTCCAACGGGGAAATTGGAAAATGATGTGTTTCGCTCAAGAGAGCACTAACGAGAGTTAAAACGTTTTTAGATATGTCTACAGAAATGTTGAACTGAAAAAACATTTAATTTTGCGTAATGAGAAATTACCTATAGATTGGTTAAGAAGCGCGACTAAAAATATTTTTATTTTAGAAATTGGATTAAAAATACATAACTGCCTTACTACTGGAATCTTACTAACTAACTACTGGAATTTACTACCTTAATACTGGAATATTACTGCCTTACTACTGGAACCTTACTACTCAACTACTGGAATCTTACTACCTAACAACTGGAATTTACTAGCTTGATACTGGAATATTACTGCCTTACTACTGGAACCATACTACTTTACTACTGGATTTTACTACCTTACTACTGGAATCTTACTACTTAACTACTGGAATTTACTACCTTGATACTGGAATCTTACTGCCTTACTACTGGTATCTTATCACTTTACTACTGAAATCTTACTACTTTATTACTGGAGTCTTACTGCCTTACTACTGGAATATTACTTCATTACTACTGGAATTTACTACCTTACTACTGGAGTCTTAATGCCTTACTACTGGAATCTTACTTCATTACTACTGGAAGCTTACTACCTTACTACTGGTAGACCTATACTCTAACTGAGTCATAAATTACTATTTATTCCTTACATATCTTTATAAAGTTTATGATATAGAACACTAATGGGAAATATTTAGGACAAAAGAAAGTACATATTAATCCCCACCTTTCAGCCGGGGTGAATAGAGATCTCCCGCAGTGCAGTTTTGAACTTGTGCCCTCAGTGTAGGTTTCCCTCCTACTACAATCGATATTACCTTCACTATATATATATATATATATATATATATATATATATATATACATATATATATATATATATATGTGTGTGTGTGTGTGTGTGTGCAGATTGAGTAATTTAAAATTATTCTTGTATTTGAAATATTTTTATTTAATGACTATATTACAAGAAAACGTATCACCATATTTAATATGTACATACATTATATACACACAAAGACACACACACACACACACACACAAACATACACACACACACGCCCTCATACACACACACACACACACATATATGTAATAATATATATAAAATATATATATATACATATATAAATATATATTTATATATATATATATATATATATATATATATATATATATATCACTTACACTTTATTGTAACTAAACAAGAGTCTTACTTGGTATATATGCGAGTCAACTGTTGAGCCCTTTAATTACATGAGCTCATTTTTGTTATACATATAACTTGCTCAAATTATCATTGTTCATTAAAATACCTCTTATTTATCTAATTAAGTTCAAATACATTTCATTAAACCTTTTGTGGATGACAATTGATGGTAATATCAGTTTCTTCAATAATTATATTATTAATAAATTTAATAATGAATTCGTTTTAGGTTTATATAGGCAAAATTCTTTTCAAAGGAGGGGTAAGGTATCAATATAGTTACTCTGTCTTGTTTGACTTAAAGTAAGTGGTAACATCTGATTTTATGTTATAGGATATCTGGTAGAACGCATAGGTCAAGTTAATTTCATTATATTAATTGTAATTATCAAATTAAAATTATCTAATTTTTTTTCATCCTTAGTAGGAATTTACTTTAAGCTTTTCTGTTTATATTATTTGTGGAAGATATATTTCTTTTACAGTTAGCTCTATAACAAGGTCTAAAAACAATTTTATATACGCTCATTGGTGCGAATTTAGCAAAGGTAAAAACATTTGATATTTTTAGCATATAAAATTGTATTAAACATTTTTTCGAGAGAGTGCACTGTGTAATCTAATTATATCAGAAGCCCATTAATTAAATATACTCTACGCTCTGTGACGTAACATTACAACTTGTTCGCTAATTGGCTTCACAAAAGAGAAGTAGCTCTATAAATATTAAACTCTGCGACGTTTCGAATGCATTTAGTCGGCGCTTTAACTTTGAAGCGAGTATCCAGGGATTTGTATCTGTATATGAATTATCCTTTAAAACATTCGTAAAATAAAATTACTTTAAGAGTAAAACTATTAAAAAAGCTTCAAAATATGACTGAAGTTTTTAAAAACATGTGAACGTTTTTTCAGCACTTATTAGACCACCAGATCTACATAAACATCGGTCGTGAGGGTTCGGAGGGAGTTGAAAGGGACAGGCGCTTTAGTGAAAGGGAGACCCTACTAAAGTGTAACCTTTCATTACACTAACAATCATATGAGTACCAAAAAATAATTGACGAACAGTTGGCTAAAAGCTAGGAATAGGCTAAAAATTACAAAGATCTGAAAGCCCTATTTACTCGTATTAACAAGAATATTATTCAGTGGTTTATAACACAGTGGTTTTCAGATTTTCTTTAGCTGTTTGTATTATATTATTAGCCTATGCAGATTATATTATTGGCAGTAGATCATAATCTCAAATTGGAAGAGAGAATCCCTTATTATGTCAATATTGCACAGACTAAAGAAAAGCTCCCAGCAATTGTACTTTAAATATCCTTGATTGTAAAACTAATATTGATAAATAAATATATAGGAGGAAGGTCGTCATAATAATTCCTGCTGATGTTTTTTTTGATAATATTTACTCAACGATAAATCAAAAATGTGAATGTTTACATGTTATTCATGTGTGTGTGGTCATTTAGAATGTTTCTGTATCTGTTGCATAGTGTTTATAAATGTTACTTTTTAAATACCGGATAGTTTGTATTTGTCTGTTGGTTTAAAGTGTTTATTGTTTTTCAAGATATTTAGTAATGACGTTTTCGAAGAAAGTTATTTTGTTTGTTATTTTTGTAGTGGTGGTTGAGGGATATGTATTTGTTGTTTTATGTTTGGTTTGTCAGAGTGGCCGTTTGGTGATGGGATTTATGTTGCATTTTCATGTGTATGTTGTCTATGGGTGTATGTTGGTAGCCGTTTTGTTGAATGATGTATTTTATTGTGTTGGGTTCTTCATCATAGTTTTTCTGTAGCATAGGTATATTGATTAGGCGGTGTAACATATGATTCAATGCAGCGGACTTGTGTTGTGTGGGGTGATTAGGTGTATTATGTATGACAGTATCGGTGGTTGTAAGACAGCACATAAAACCTTTTCAAAATCAAACAGACAAATACAAACTATCCTGTTTGTACAAATTAACATGTAACGAGTGTCCCAACAATTATATCGGCCAAACCCTAAGGTCATTCTACACACGCTTCGAAGAACACATTCCCCAAAGAAACACAACAAACCCAAAATCCAGCTACGAAACTCAGCTAAAAAACACGCAATACATACACACACACACGGACATACATACTAAATTAAACACTCTCCACGTACTAAAACAAAGTAAAAAACCAACAACTCTAAAAAAGCACAAGATATACAAACACTACGCAACATATGAAGAAAACATAATAAATGACCACACACATTTAGAAGCAAACAGCCTGTTTCATTACATAGCACACAACCAACTTAACCCACCCTCGCTACAGTCATAAATCTCATCCCGACAACTATATATATATATATATATATATATATATATATATATATTGATACACACACATACACGCACACACAATCACACCCACACACACACACACACACACACACACAATCATACACACACACACACACAAACATACACAACCAACTTAATCCACCCTCCCTACAGTTATAAATCTCATCCCGATAGCCATTGTACCGAGCACGACGCCGCCATAGAGGCTTTGCTTCGTAAAAGGAACGATTGTTTCGAAATACGTCAGCAAGTAAATCATTACGTATTCACTTAGTTAAGTACATTTAACTATAGTCATCGACAAAGTTGTACCACCAATCCTTACGCCTAGCTACCCGCCATGGTAAAATCTAACTCCATCGTCTGCGCTGAACGCTTTCTTATCCGGGTTCAGCAGGACTACTAAACTACTAATCCTTACTTCCAACTACCCGCCATGGTTGAATCTAACTCCATCGTCTACGCTGAACTCTCTCTCTTATCTGGGTTCAGCAGGACCACTAATCCTTACTCCCAGCTACCCGCCATGGTTGAATCTAACTCCATCGTCTGCGCTGAACTCTCTCTCTTATCTGGGTTCAGCAGGACCACTAATCCTTACGCCCAGCTACCCTCCATGGTTGAATCTAACTCCATCGTCGGCGCTGAACTCTCTCTCTTATCTGGGTTCAGCAGGACCACTAATCCTTTCCCCCGGCTATCCGCCACGGTTGAATCAAACTCCATCGTCTGCGCTGAACTCTCTCTTAATCGGGCTCAGCAGGACCCCTAATCCTTACACCCGGCTATCCACACATATATCATTCGGTATTGTTTTCGTCAGGCAATATATAAGTAAGTGGCCTACATATAAACAAAATAGGACACTAAATACTTCCAAATAACTAGAGTTGAAAGACGTTAACTTCACCCTCAATTAGAGAACTATAGTAAAATTATGACCACAGATACCAGCCGTGTATTACATTGGAATATCAAGTTAATACGGCCGACATACGACGAGAAATAAAACTGATAAGACCTGCGCTTACTGTGTGACGCTTTTCGGACGTGGCACATGATTAATGAACGAAACAGATTCAAAAAGGTTCGAAACCTTTTTGAGTTGGTTATAAAACAATGATAAATACTATTAGATGAGAAAGATGATAACAAGTAGTAATGGTTATCCAAGAAGAATCACTAGGACTTAAACAAGTCTTCCAAAGGCTATTGCAATAACATAATTTAATTACCTAATAATTATTGTCGAAATGAATAGTCTGATTTATAAAAAGAAATTTTATGGAAAGGTACCTACATAACAGTCTAAAATAATTTTGATCATATGGAATTTATTGTAACAATTTATTATATCGATAAGTATTTAATTGTAAAAGCGGTAAAAATACACCATACTTCTGAAAATGGTCTAAAGTAAAACTTCTAAATGTAAAATATATTATTATTTTCAGAATGATTTCCAAATGAGTTTTGTTTTATTAAAACATTATCATCCGAGTAATAAAACCACACTTCCCCTTGCTGTTCCTAAAACAGCATCTATGCATCACTTTTCTTTAGGGCTATACCGCTCCCTCTCACTCTTATCCTCTGATCGAATCAGTCCCCTTTTGACACTTGCGAGATTAAAAACCCTCTTTGGATCATCAATCCTGATTCATACACCTAACGTTTGCAAACCTATTCATAATGTTTTTATACGCTCAAGATACGTAACACTCGCGAACCTATTCTTATTTAGTATTTGTTTGTATGTCTTGAAAAGTTTAAAGTATTCCTCATTATTAATTGCAAAATATTTTATTTTCAAATCGTAGGATTTAAAATTGACCTTAATCAGGAAAAAAAAGAGAAAAATAGCCAAAAATAAACAACAGAAAACAGTAACGTAAAAAATACAATCCAGTAGCCATATAATATATAAATTACTTTTTTTTATTTTGAGTTTTACTTTCAGTATCATTAAAAAGTTAGTATCATCATTACTTGTTAATTTGTAAATACCGGATAGTTAGTATTTGTCTGATTGTTTTCGAAAGAGTAATATATGCTGTCTTATAATGTTTGTTGTTTTGTAAGATATTTGGTAATATTTTTTTTTTTGAAGGGAGCTCTATTTTGTGTGTGTTTTTGTTGTGGTAGTTAAGGGATATGTATTTGTTGTTTTTTGTTTGTTTGTTTGTTTTTTTTTGTTTTTTGTTTGTCAGAGTGGCCGTTTGGTGGGTTTTAGGTTTAATTTTCATGTATATGTTGTCTATGGGTGTATGTTGGTAGCAGTTTTGTTGAACGATGTATTTTATTGTGTTGAGTTTTTCATCATAATCTTTCTGTAGCATAGGTATATTGATTAGGTGGTGTAACATATGATTAAATGCAGCGTGGTTGTGCTGTGTGGGGCGATTAGATGTATTATGTATGACATAATCGGTGGTTGTAAGACAGCACATAAAACCTTTTCAAAATCAAACAGACAAATACAAACTATCCTGTTTGTACAAATTAACATGTAACGAGTGTCCCAGCTATTATATCGGCCAAACCCTAAGGTCATTCTACACACGCTTCGAAGAACACATTACCCAAAGAAAAACATCAAACCCAAAATCAAGCTACGCAACACACCTAAAAAACATGCAATACACACACACACGCACACAGACATACATACTAATTTAAACTCTCTCCACATATAAAAACAAAATAAAAAACCAACAACTCTAAAAAAGCACAAGATATACAAACACTACGCAACATATGAAGAAAACATAATAAATGACCACACACATTTAGAAACAAACAGCCTGTTTTATTACATAGCACACAACCAACTTAACCCACCCTCGCTACAGTCATAAATCTCATCCCGACAACCATATATATATATATATATATATAAATATATATATATATATATATATATAAAGAAACCGTATTTTACAATATTGATAAGGTAAGGTAAGGAATAAACATTATGTGAACTTACGTTGTGAGGCGATCTAGCTTAAAAAATGGTTCTCTAGTAAATGTATGGGCAAGGGATTACTGTTTATGCTTATCCAAAGAAAAGGAGCATTTAAGTGGGAAATCCAAAAATGAGATACCAAATAGATTGGTTTTATTAGGATCAAAGCGCCAAGCGCATGCTGCTCATACGCTACACGTTTTCTGAGGAACATAATAATGCGCTTTAAAAGCACAAAGGAAAGTTTTTTGCCAAGACAACAGATGTAAAAAAATGGGCAGGGTTGACTGAAAAAAGGGAGATAATTGGTGGTCAGGGCAAAATAAAGGGTAGCATGAGAAAAGAGGAGCGTCAATGAGTAGAGGATAGGGTTCAGTTAGGTTTGGGGGAGGTAGTTAGACAGGAGTCAAGTCTTTGGAGTTGATAAGAGCAGAAGATCTGGCAGCCAATTGTGGAGGTGGAATCGAAAAGGGGAGAGAGATACAAGTTGAGACGGAACAACATTCGCCGACCAAGATGGAAGAAGTTCCTGTCATCTTGGAAAGCCAGTGGCCATGCTCGACTCGAACCAGTTTGCGAGGACACAGAGGAAACACCAGCCTACTTAAATTCTACTTAATTTCAAACTAATAAATTATTTTGTATTAAATGTTACGAAAATTAATCGCTACAGCCAACAAAGTAGATTCAGTGATTGGTAATTGATCATTACATTCTTAATAAAAGTCAACACACAGTGACGTCACGTCTAAAGATATAATCAATTCATTAGATGTTGTTAGTTCAGAATAAACTGTTAATAATTGTTCAAAACTTCTTTTCTGTAGTTTTACCGCTGAAATTAAACCTGACTGGCGGTGCACCTATTTCTATTATATAATAAATAGCAAATATATCAAATGAGATTCTTGTTTTACTTCTATGTATCCTTAAACATATATATCTTGATCATTTTCAAATAGTATCTAAGTTAAATAACCTATTTCTATAACATAGCGAACACAAAAATTTGGTATTAAAATTTTTATATCACTTTTAGATCTTTTTAATTAACAATATTAATTAAAACCTTCATAAAAATTAGGATTTTACTAATACAAATAAATTACGAAGTTCCTTTAGTGTTAGGACTTAATATAAAATATTTAATAAAGAAATATAAATAATTATGTAGATTACAACCTTAAAACACCACATTAATTCGATTTATTAAAAATAAAAGAAAAAAATAAATTTTATAAACTTTTCGTCTTATAAAATAACAAAGCTATACTCTTTGAATTAAAATTAAATGTCATAATAAACACAATACTGTATAATTATCTACATATATCTTATCAAAATCTATAATGCAATTAAAATTTATAATGAATTTAAATTTGAATAGCCTGAATAACCGGAGAATTTCAAGAAAAACAATTTTAAAATACACTGTGCGTTAAATAGCTGGATTGTCTTAAAGAAAAACCACTATCAAAAGCAACGAAACAACTAGCACATAACTTGTTAAGAATACATTTAACGTTTTTTTTTCTTTTGGCACCCTTTTAGATTGTAAATGCATTAGCACATTCATATCTTTTATGTAGACTGGCGCAGCTTTTCCTAATATTTGAATCCTTCTCGTTTAGGTGGGGTTGTTATTCCTGAAAATGGTTATACTGTTACATTTTAAATTAGATTTTTACTCCTGCGGGAATGGCTGGCTGGGTTGAGGAATGTATAGGTAGAAGGGTTTGTAATAACTCAATGTGTGTGGTGATTGTTATGTAATTATATATTTGTTTTCTCTCTGAAAAATCTCAATTCATTTGTTACAACTTTTCTCGTTCCTTTTAAAAACCATTGAGCGTTTATTTAAAAGAAGAAATATTTAAAAATTTTAAAATATATTTAACACTGGGTGAGAATGCAAGTATTCCATCCGCACGTTATGGTTGAACGTTACGTATTAAACATGGTTTGAAGAAAACCCGAATTAAGTACAGTTAATGTTGTTTATTCATCTAATTTGTCGTCTCAACAGATTTTTTTAATAATTTATAAATTTCAATCTATGCGCCCTTAGTCGCTCGACAAATGTTCAACGATACTCAACTTCTCTCCAAACATTCGTTACCATATCTTATGGTTGTCATTACTTCATTCTTCCTGTTTTAAGTGGTTCAGGCCCCAGATTTTTTATGAACAAACTACGTTTTTGATGTACCTCCACAAGAAACAGTTACAAGGGGTCAGGTCTGGGCATCTTGGAGGCCACAGCATAGGTCTTTCCCGGCCTATCCATCGATCTCTAAATTACTCGTTCAAAGCGTCCGTGACCAATACAATGAAGTGTGGGGAACAGCATCTTGGTGGTAATGAAGTTGATGAATGTTTTCAGCAATATAACGCCTAGAAATTCCCCCACAATCTGCTTACGAATTACTGAGACCGCACTATTATTTTATGATAACCCTTTCTAGCGATTTGTACAAATGAAAGACTAAAGACACACATAACTAACATTACCGGGCAATCCTACCTGTTCCACATCCAACACTCAATAGGAGAGTGTAGACGGAAATGGAGTACTTGTATTTCCACACTTTATGGTTATGTTAAAATTACGTTAATTGATGTACTTATTATAGGTAACTGAAAAAATTGTTATTTCAAAGCAAAATGGATTACGTTTTCCGAAATGTCCATGCACGTTAAATCTTTACTATGCTATTTCCACTAATAGAACGAACACTAAAGACATATTGATGAGGCAAACGCATGGAATTCTCGGTTATTGTCGGGGTTCATTATTGCAGAATGGATGGAAAAAATATAATGCTTCCTAAATATCAGGAATTGGTTCAAATAAGAAAGGGTACCCAGTCAAAGACTCTTTCATAGATGGATTTTAATGAACTTATTTTGAATTATTCACCCCAAAAAATAGTTAGCCGTGACACTTGTGACGTTTTATAAAGCTCATGGTTAACTACTCCGAAATGGACCGAAAAATATTATATATACATACATATATATATATATATATATATATATATATATATATGAAATTGTATTGTTGGACACTAAACTAAACTGTAATCCCACGTGAAGAAAAAGAGAAGATAGGAACTCCAGATCCGATAGAGAAGACGATCGGGTCGCTGATTTGAGTTGAGACCCAAGAATAAATTTCTGGGGTACAAGCAAATGTTTAAGCCAGTATGGATATACGGATTCCCAGTATGTGGGTGCAACAGAGCAAGAAACTTTACGTTATGAAGAGCTCCAAAAATAAAATGTTGAGAATCATAGTGAGGGGCCCATGTTGCATGCTAAGCTCTGCCATACTTATAAACCTCAAGATAAAGAGCGTGAGAGAGGAGGCTCGCGCTGAAGCAGTGTATCCCGTCCAGGGGCTACAGCATCACAAGAACCTTCTACGAGGGATTCATGGTGCATACTAAACTCTGCCATACATAGAAACCTCAAGATAAAAAGCGTGAGAGAGGAAGCCACCGCTGCAGCAGTGAATTCGTTAGAGAGGTTCCAGCACCACATGAACCTGTGGGATTCAAGACGCATCTTAAACTCTGTCCTACAAAGAAACTTCAAGATAAAGAACGTAAGAGAAGAAACCGTCGCTGCAGCAAAGAATGCCTTGAAGCGGTTCCAGCAACACAAGAACCAATTGCGAGCAATTCATAGTGTACAATAAGATCTGTCATACGAAGAAACCTCAAGATAAAGAACGTGAGAAAGGAAACCGCCGCTGCAGCAGTGAATGTCTTGGAGCAGTTCCAGCAACACAAGAACCCATTGCGAGGGATCCATTGTGCATCCTATACTATGCCATACATAAAAACCTCAAGATAAAGGGCGTAAGAGAGTCGGCTGCCATTCCAACAATGAAGAGGATCCAGCAGCACAAGAGCCCTACAGCATTACGGCAGGTTCACAGACCGACTTGAGGGCACTAAACCTTTGGGCCTGGTGACAAAGTAACACTAACTGCACCCATCAGCAGCACAAGAATATTAAGGCGGTCGCGTTTACTGGAACAAGCCTGACATTTCAACCGCCCTCAAAAGCCAGCTGCTAAGTATAACTCGTCTTAGTTGCAGTTTACAAAAATAAAGAATAAATATTAAACGATTATCGCCACTAACCAGACGGAAATAGTTCCTTAGGGATAACTTTGTTCTTGGTTTATATTAAAAGTTGTTTGATCATCTGAACTGAGATAACATCAAGTTAAAATCTTGGTTTACATTAGGTACCTTGATTTTTAAATAATAGCTTTTCTTAACATGATTTTGAAATGAGTTTTAAATACTCATATGCTCCTTGAGTGCTTCGTACAGCGCATGCACTGATAAACCCAAGAACTCGAGACTAAATAACAATATGAGAAGTGTTCCGCATACGGCCATGTTGTTTAATATCTCTTGCATTCGATTGTGATGAATGTCATGTACTCTGTTGCATTTCCACGGTAGCATTCCTTCTGTCCCTCGTAGGCTACATTTTTAAGTCATACTTGAGAGTGCACGTATATAGCGCGGAATTCCTCAGGCAACTAAGATATGCGTTGATATTTCCTTGTTACTAGCCCCCGATGAACTGCATTTTGAACATAAATTCCTGACATTTTCTCCACTTTTGTGCTTCGCAACAAAGACTCACGTAGCTCCAGTTTAAATCTACAATTCTTCTCGTTGCATCTTTATAAATAAAATCCTTTAATGTTCCCCTTCATTAGGCTTAGAATTTTCTGCCTTCATTGAGAAAATGTTACTGTATAAATAAGTTTTTTTACTTTAAACCTAATTATAGAGTGATCCATTACAACCAAGCAAGTTTTATAGAAACTGCTCACTTCTTAATACGATTAGGAAAAGCTAACTTGTTAGAACTGAAACGGTTATTATAAATATAGATTATACACTAAAATATTTTCTTACAAAGTAGCAGAAAACTTTGGCATGTTTAAATTTTTCTTCAATAAATAAAACAGTTGTATATTACGAAACTGTTATGGAACAGTATAAAAAGAAGATTTTGCTTCTAAAACGATAATATAACTAATTTTCAATTTATAACCAAAGTGTCTAAGTTACATCTTAACTTTTATAAAACAGATTTAAAAGTCTCATAGCTTATCTTAGGTGTGGTACAAAGTTCATTAAAAGCCTGAAAGATTACAAGTAAAAAAGGCTGCCTTCCGAGCAAACCATCAAACAGTAATAAGATGTCGATCAAATGTTAATGTACAAAACATTTATCTTTACAATTTTATATATTCGATTATTTATTTGTTTTTTCAATCACTTCCTACTATAATAAACACTCTCCTTCTCCCTCTCTCTCTCTCTCTCTCTCCCTCCTCTCTCTCTCTCTCTCTCTCTCTCTCTCCCTCTCTCTCTCTCTCTCTCTCTCTCTCTCTCTCTCTCTCTATATATATATATATATATATATATATATATATATATATATATATATATATATATATATACATATATATATATATATATATATACCTTGTACAAACTTTCAATAGTTATTGACATACGTTTTTTTCATACAAACAAGTTCAAATATATTTTAAAATTTTAGTGAATGACACTTGATGTTAATACTGTTTTTCAAATACTCGTATTTATTCAATATTTAAATTATGAAAACTTGTGGGATCTAGGTCAGATTCGAACAGAGGATGTTAATTGTTGAAGTCTAGCCCTTTGGCATTGAGCCAACTTCTTCTTCTCAAAGAAGTATATCAATTTCCCTTTTGCTCCCATCTAGTTGTTGTCGAAACCTCCATTTTACAACATTACGTTTTTCCCAAGGCTACCACATAATATCACACATAATGTTCTAGGATTAAAAACGAATGAAAGTAATAAACAAACAAACTGGATTAACCTTGCCTCACAAACAGACAATGCGAAAGGAAAGCAAGAAACTACAACACAATGCAGGCGACGAAAAAAAGAAAGTGTACAAATACGAGTAGTAACAAACAAAAATAATAGTCCTACATCATAAATAAAAAGGAAATTGGTAAATTTCAAGGAAATTTGTTTTTTATTTAATATCGTTATTCTGACACACACACACACACACACATATATATATATATATATATATATATATATATATTACTTATTTACTATATTACTATATATATATATATATATATATATATATATATATATATATTTATTTATTTATTTATTTATTTATTTATTGTAATTATAAAATCAGAAGTAGTTAAAATAAAAATATTTTTAACTCAAGTAGTAATTGACTTTAACGTAAATGTTTATATTACTTGCATTTATAATTTTGGAGAAATATTAAGCTACGATTAAGATAAAACAAAATAAAATATTTCTCTCCCTAATAATGGAGAGTGGGGAAATTAAGCAATGTGAGGTTGAGATGAAAACGAAATAGATATAGTTTAAGTAGAAACATTAACCAACGCTATATATATATATATATATATATATATATATATATATATATATAGAGAGAGAGAGAGAGAGAGAGAGAGAGAGAGAGAGAGAGAGAGAGAGAGAGAGAGAGAGAGAGACAGAGACAGAGAGAGAGAGTTAAAGATTAAAAGAAGGGTTGTGTAAGGAGAGATAACTGGGGGAAGAGACACTAAGTAAGATAACAGAAAAAATAAATTGTAGGGTAGTACAATCTTTTTAACATACTATTCGTTATATATTATTCGAATCACTTCGATTATTTTCTAGGTACAAACTTATTTTTTTTTATAGAAAAATGGTAGATTTTAATAAAATTCTTAGATCAGACCAAAACACCGTCAGCCACTAATCTATCCCGAAACGAGTTTAAAGGCAAATCAGAGATTAATGAAAACTCTTAAAAATCTGTAAAGTTGTAATTCAGACCTCATATTGGCTATACTCACCGATGATGGTAGCGTTGTCATAGAAACGCGTATCGTGCATGAGTTTGTATTCAGATTATACGTTTTCAGGTATTGGGTAACAATGTGAACACACTTTGAATAATATTAGTAATAACTATACACTGTATTAAACTCATTATAAAAATGAAAGTTAACTCAAATTACCTAAACCAAAAATCAGTAGCCACATATAATAATCTATTCACAACGCCGGATGTTCGTTTCAGTTACAAATAATAAAAAAAAAATTAAGTCAATTCCTTCTTAAGTAAACAAAGACGAATTTTATTTTAGTTACTTTTTATTAAATATTTACAATTGTTATAAATATGTATGTACGATAGAATTAAAATATTAAGTAGCAAAATAACACACGAAATTAAATAATAAAATCAATTAAATTCAATGAATTAATATTTGAAATAACTGTATTGACGTCAAGTGTCATCCACTACAGGTTTAAAAAATTGTATTTGTACTTCAGTGGATGAATAAAAATTATTTTATATTGATTGAAAATATAGGCTTTATATATATATATATATATATATATATATATATATATATATATATATAGAGAGAGAGAGAGAGAGAGAGAGAGAGAGAGAGAGAGAGAGAAAGAGAGAGAGGGAGGGAGATAGAGAAAGAGAAGAGCGTGAACCAACAGCGATAGGAGGAATTGAATCACAGATGTATTTGAAGAATAATTTTGCATTTAGTTGAATCAAACTACACTGTTACTGAGGAGAATGATAATACATCAAATAAATAAATATCTGAATCAATAGTTCAAAACCTAGAATCTAGAACCACAGAATATAAACATAAAATTTTCCCCCGTCATACCATTAATAACTAAAATATTCATAAGCTTTTAATGTGGGGATGGAGAGTTTAGGGGTGAAGTATTAAGGGATAATATCTGGAAACATCCCTCACACGATAACCACTGTAGCAATTAAAATAATGGGAGCTCTTTTATGTAACCACTCTCGATAAAGCCTCTGTGAAGATAATTAAAAAATATCTCTTTACCGACGTACGTGTTTTGCTAGCATCCATCTTTATACCACAAATGTTGAAACCTACAACGATTTTGCTACCTACAGTTTTACATTTGCTTTAGAATAAAATATTTATACAATATGTAGCTTGCTTTTTTCCTATATTTCCTTGCGTAGAACTAGAAAATAAATTTATTTATTTGGTAATTGCAAGAAATATATATATATATATATATATATATATATATATATATATATATATATATATAGAATGTCAAATATGCTTTCCTGTTAGAATTATTTTTAAGATTAAATAATATACACTAGTTACAGGAATAATTTATTGAAATAATACATTCAAATCTTTTCGTTGGTTGACATTACCAACATCCTCAGGAGTTACAATACTAAGAATGATAAAAGAACTGTCTAATAAATATGAAGCTACTAGATAAAGAAGCTACTATTTATCTAGTAGCTTCATATTTGTTAGACAGTTCTTTTATCATTCTTAGTATTGTAATTCCTGAGGATGTTGGTAATGTCAACCAACGAAAAGCTTTGAATGTATTATTTCAATAAATTATTCCTGTAATTAGTGTATATTATTTAATCTTAAACATATATATATATAATATATCTCTGTGTGTGTGTGTGTGTGTGTATTAACAAAAGCTACGTTAATTCACATTTATTTTAGAACTTGAGATAACTGTTGAATCCGGTTGAATATCACGTAAACATTATATTTATTTACTGCAACGTTTCGGCTACTACAGTAGTTTGTTGGTATTATCAAGCCTGAATACTATATTACATTGCTTATAAATATATAAGTACTAGTACACTCACTGCAATAATTTAAAACTTTTAAACAAAAAAATCAATGGAATTTTACTGAAAAACCCTTAAACAAATAACTGACCAAAGTGGTGAGAGTCAGAAATTAATCTAAAATATACTTTAAAACAATACGAAAACTGAATTAACAACAATATTCACGTCTAAAAATAACAAAATACCCATAAATAAATCTATAAACTACCAAAAGGTTCAATCATACAAACCAACCCCAATTTTTGGATCTTCTTCTTGGAAGTGCAGCAATAACTTATACATACGACATAACTTATGAAAACAATTAAATATTGATACCATTCTTTTGTAAGTTATTATTAATAACTTCAACATAAGTCCTCTTCCTCCAGTTGGACTCATTATCCAGTTTAATAATATTTTCAAAATCAAATTTTTGCCAAACCTATTACTAAAACACTCTTCGCGACACTGAGCTTAAAATATGGTCAATTCACCTAATCTTTCTCTTTAGTTTAAGATTTCTCTTTCTCGTGAAAACCATTATTTAATCAGCATAATAGTTTAATTCTAAACATTTATGACTTTCAATTCTGCGCCCCTTCAGTTTGAGTATGCGGCAACACACTGCACACACTATGCCTAAGCCTATGATACTGTCTTACAAGTGTTGTATTACCTTAGTAATTGTTGTTTGCACATGAATGCCTCTTTGACAAGTCACAGTTCTAGAAAGGTCATCGCAAAACTGCTTTCAGTTACGATATCGAGTGGTTAACTTTTAACAGGGACACATTGGTTGAAACAGATTATATTGTCTCCTCGCCGAATGACTAATGCGAAAGAAATTGTTTCATACATGTTTAAGCTATTTATAGCGTCCGTTTTCAACAGTTTTGATCCGTAAATGTACGGTGTCACGTGTGTGTGTGTGTGTGTGTGTGTGTGTGTGTGTGTGTGTGTGTGTGTGTGTGTGTGTGTGTGTGTGTGTGTATGTGTGTATATATGTATATATATATATATATATATATATATATATATATATATATATATATATATATATAATTAATAAATTTAAAATATTTCAAAAACAAGAATACTTTTAATGAATATATTTATTCAAAGCTTTTCGCCGATAAAATAGTACCAGCATCTTCAGGAAAATAATTATCTAATAAAATAGTTTATTTTATTAGATTTTATAAATAATAAAAGTTTATAAATTATCTAATAAAAATTTATTAGATAATTATTTTCCTAAAGATGCTCGTACTATTTTATCAGCGAAACGCTTTGAATAAATATATTCATTAAAAGTATTCTTGTTTTTGAAATATTTTAAATTTATTAACTATTTTACAAGAAAACATATCATCATATTTAATATATATATATATATATATATATATATATATATATATATATATAATAGTAGGTCTTAGGAAATAATATTTATCGTAGCAGATTGATAGAAATTTGTACGACCATTACAGATATTTAAAGCTATATGGGAACAGTTTACCGAACTTTCATCCTACATCCACATCTGTGTACACCTATAACAATATGCGAATATAAACTAAACTCATGTTACTTTGATGTAGGGTTTATAAACTCACAAATGCATAAGCCCTGCATAGATATAAGCCCATATATTCATTATTTTGTCAATGAAAACAAATAGCAACAGTGAAGACATAGATATCTTGCAGGAAATTTATATCTAAACAGATAAGTTTATATCTGAAAATATTTCTCATCAATCTTTGCAAATCTAATATTTAATTATATCTATTTCCGAACATACCTAATTAACCTACATACCTAATACGCAAAATAATTGCGCAAAATAGTTCTTTTAAATAATAATAATAATAAAACAATCATCGACCTTTAGGAAAAATTCAACGTTTCTATTTTTCGTCCATGCTTATTTGTGTGTTAGCGTATATTAACCGAGTTTTTTCATCTATAATCAATGTGGTACTGCTATGAGAAGATTCAAGTAAGGACATATAATTGGCTACGTATTCAATTCACATTTTCAGTTAACCTATGTGTAATAGTAAGTAAGTAGTCACATTATTAACTGGCCATTGTTAATACCTCAACGAATAGGACGAATATAAAGATAACGGTCTCGTAGTTGAAACGCGTACACCAGTCCCTTGATTCTGCTAGTCGTTTTGGTAGCTCTCCTCCAACAAGGTCTTATTTACAAGACCTACCTTCAAAGGTCAGCGTAGCCCTAGTGGAGTATGTGAATGCTACTGGTCAATTGAGCTCTTTTTAACAAGTAATTTAAAGAAAATATATTTAAATGCAATTTCTACTTAGGTCAACAAAAATATTTTTATTTCGGTTACTTTTCATTAAACAATTACAATAATTACAAATATGTAGGCTATATACATACGGAAGAACCACAATATAGGTATCAAATTATAAAACTATTATATTTCTAAAATTAATTAAATAAATTAATAAATTGAAAAAAATTTATTAACATTAGGCTCATTCCCTATTAATAAAAAAATGTATTTGAACAAAGTGGATGAACAGAAAATATTTAATTAAGAAACAAATAACTTAAGAGTAAGTGAACCTTAACAGATAAGAGATAGAGTAAGTGAACTAATCGTAGGAATTAAATATTTTAATTATAAATTAATAATTGAAAAATTTAATTAACAAATTTAAAAAATTTATTACAACTTGACTGGATTAGTAAAATGTATTTTATCAACAATTGGAAATTTAAACAATATACAGTATTTAAATATATATTTGTAGCTTTGCTACACTGTTTTCTTATATTCACTTATAGCTTAAAATATAATGTATTTGAACAAAAATCTTACTTACTATATATCCGAGGCAACTTTCGAGGACTTTAATTAAGTGTCCATATTTCTGAGTATCAGTTGATGCTCGAAAATGAGAGCATTATAAAAATATATAGGCCTATATGTTTATAAAAATATATATTTATATTTATATAAACATATATATATATATATATATATATATATATATTAAATCTTTTTATATTTATATAAATATATATATATATATATATATATATATATACATATATATATATATATATATATATATATATATATATATAGGGAAAGAGTAAAGTAGGACCTGAAAATTTCATTTATTGAATAGTTAACAGAAAAAGCTGTAGTCACATCAAGTGCCATCTACTACAAGTTAAAAAAAATGTATTTAAACTTGATTGGATGAATAACAAGTATTTTATTGACGACTGAAAATATATAAAGGTGTGTATGGAGAGTATGAACAAATAGTAGGCCTAAGTATTGAAAAATAGCAATTGCGTTGACATAATAAAGTAAAACAATATTTTTGTCAATGACATGGAGCTTGGTAAATTATTTAGTACGGTGATTACATCTCTTGAAAATTATTAAATACATGTTTTCATGAAGTATTTGTTATTATTTTATGTCGGCAGCAGAACTATAACTCTTATTCTCTAAATATAACGTTAGCATAATCTCGAAAGGGTAAAGCTGGACATTCAGCTGAAGTATGCGCCACTTCGGTCAACTATCAAGTCGCTTAGACTTATCAGTGAAACAAACTTTCTACTTTTTAAATTACGTGTTTTAAATTCACGCCATAATTTTTAACATGGTAAATTTCGGCCCTGAAAATGACTGAATATATTACGTCAAAATTAAAATGAGATGTGTTCTACTTACGTTGCTGCATGCGAACACGGCTATGCGAGGTTTGGCATTCTATCTCTGGTGCTGCTCTTCAACAAAAGTTTTGTAAACTTTACACATTCACTGGAAAGTTTTATGCTAATCACTGAGAGTCACTTAAAGTCACGCATTCACGTAGCTTAAATATGTAGCGAGAAAGTCATTAGCATCACTTTGTAGATTAGTTTAAAGGTAAATAGTTTAATTAATTAGAAAAAAACCTGACTGTCGTAGATTACTATTACCGTACACGCCAAAATAAACAGTACTGAAACTGAATCAGCTGTAGTTGCCTTCTCGATCAGCTGTGCCGACTTTTTATTGTTGCCGCGTACTCTTGTTGACGTATTTCATTTGAGGTTAGTTTTGGCTGACATAACGCAAACTACTACAGACAAAACTTACTATAATAATTAGTAGAGCATTATTTTCGCTCACTTGGAATTAGACGAGCATGTGGGCCAAGTTTGTCACACACTGCATGCATTACGTTTTCAGGAACAATTTCACAAAAACCCGCCAAGTAACGCAATGATTATTAGTGTTGTTGAAAACGTTCAAAAATCAGGTAGTGTTTGGATATCGGTAGTGTTTATTCAGTGGCCTTTACAAATAACCACGGAAGAGTGATGCAGCCAGTATAAAGAGAGGATAAAACAGCCCCTCTTCACTAAAATGACGCAAAACCTTCAAGAACATTACGAATGTTGCCTCAAATTGAAAAGTGGTCATATAGAACATGTTTACACCCGAGTCTAATAGATTTTGCTTCTTTTTACTTTTATATGTTTTGTAAAACTATGTAAATAGAATAAAATCAAATAAAATCTTACAACTGTTTAAGTACGGTTTATTTTGGCGCATACGGTATACATTCATTTTATATTTAGACCTAGAGATTTAAAACGATTCCTATTGGTTTAAAAAAAATTATAAGGCTTAAAAAATGTGCCATGTACCCTCGAAGTAACTTGAAAATATAGGTTATGTTTAGGGAATATATCTGAGCGTAGAGTACCGTGACTATAGGACTATATTCCTACTAAACTTAACATCCCGGATTTATGTTAGTAACAGCTATTCGATCAAAATTCCATTGCGCCTTTTCATCCTACGGTCATTTACGTCTTGCGACATCTTTGTACATAGCCTAACTTGGGACAACGGGAACATCCTGACCACGCCACCGTTCCTCTCATAAGCCATTACAGTTTTAAACTTATCTTATTATTTTTAAAACAAAGAATATCTTGAGAGATAGGTCAGCACTGATGGTTTGTTCTGCGGGTTATTGCGTGAAACATAATTTACAATATTTACCTTATTTCGACCATATTTGTTTGTCTTTGAATAGAAACATTACAATAAGCTGATACAAAGTTGTAAAAGCATATATTTTTTCAAGTTCTGTTTTTTCTTAGAGCCGTCTTAACTGTTTAAACAACAATAACCATAAATAAATAAGAAAAAGAATGATTCAAAGATATTTATTTAATAATGCAACGTTTCGGCAGCTAGTTTGTAGCAATTTTCAAGCCTGCTGTGCTATAAACAACAAACTCCTTACACTTAACGTACAAATGTGTAATGTGAGGAGGCAAAACACCAAACCCCTACACTTCCCTAATAACTTCATTTGAGCTAAAACTCTACTAGCTTTCCTTCCAGCATTACTATAGCTCTTCATGAGTGTACACGCTTCTAATCCAAAGTTATTTTTGATAAAATCAAGAAATTAGTATCAGCATCAGGGATGAACGACACCTCTACACTGACCTTGATGATTCAATAACATCTGTATATCTATGAGTTACACAACCGTTGAAATAGTATTCAGTCTTTATTCAGACTGGTTGTGTAGACATTACAATGGGTTCTTACAACTGAAAACCTTCCAAAATCTATAAATTGCAATCCGCACCATATATATATATATATATATATATATATATATATATATATATATATATATATATATATTAGTTACTACACACACTAATCTAAGCCGGATGAGTTTTGCATATTTACTTAATTTAGCTGTGAAGATCCGTTATATTTAAATACGTAAAATATTGTTATATTTCAATTACTTTTGAATCTCAGTTAAACTGGAACGAAACGACTTTAATGAAAACATTTTTTACGACAAGTGAGTGCATCAAATTGATATTGTGCAAAATGTGTTTATATTGCATTTAACTAAAACAGAATCAAGGTTCAGTCGCTTATAAGTTCGGAAATGCTCATGGGTGCCTATACCGAGGAGCAAGGGAGGCAAAGGGGAGAAGGGGCAAGAGGGTCGCGTCCTCCCTAGGTTACCCCCTGATCATAAAACGAAATAAATATTCAAGTGTCATATCTAGACCAGTAGATTTGTTCCAGATAGATATTTTAAAAATTGGTGAATTGTAAAACACGATAGGGCTAGAAGGAAACAAAAGAAATGTGTCTTTTTTTACATATTATTACATGTGTGAATATTTACATATTAGTGTTTTATTTAATAAGAAGTACGAGTAATTTGATTGTTATGTGTATTTTCTTTATACATTAGGTAGCTTGCTCAGTGCTTTATAAGTAGAAAAATAGTAAATAGGGTTAAAACTAAAGTTTTTTAGCTGCCTAATTTTTCAGTATGGCCTTTACCTCAAGCCCTCCTCTGCAAATCTCACACGGGCGTCATTGTCTACAATACAGCTAGAACTTTCGTTTGATTGGATGAGATAGTGGTAGCATCTCTCTCATTTTGAATAACATTAGTAAAAGTGTATCTATAGGTGTTATATTGACGATTTTAAAACGTATTAAATATATTTTCCAGCAAAACCCATTTGCGTGAATTAAATATTTAAATATTTTATCTCTATACTGGGTAAACGTATTAAATATTGGTAAAATAAATATTTCAAATTTTACTGAACACATAATTCTCTTAACAATTTTGCAATAGTCAAGCCGTAATTTTTAAAATCAAAATTAGGTTTTGCACTACATTTTGCAACGTTAAATAACCGCAACTCTAAGCACAACATCCCCAACGTAAAAACTTAGGCGTGACTAATACACCAGCAATACAATTTGGTATAAATTAATGACGTAATCAAGTGGATAATCCTGCTAGTCACGGTTGGCAGCACTGATCGGTCGCCCAACTACGGCGCTGCACACGATTGCAGTTTTCATTTAAGGCGTGTCTACCTAATCCTGCCACTATTCAGGATTAAAGGATTAAGTGCTGTCAAACGAAATTAAAAATACGCCAATATTTTAGTACAGTAGTGATCTTGTTATTTATGTTGTACTTTATCTATTAAAACATAATATTTAGAACTCTGTGTGAATATTACCGACGTTGCAAAGTTTTATTTTTGTAATGACCCGAAATGACAGATTTAAACTATTGAATATGTTTATTTTCTGTGATAAGAATTAGTGATAGTTAATATGAATAAATTAATAGTTGTTTTATAGAAATAACATTAAAACAAGTTACATAAAAGAATATCTTTTTGAATTTAATTTCTACTTAGGTCTACTAAGAAACGTTTTATTTCAGTAATTTGTTATTAAATACCTAAAATATATATATATATATATATATATATATATATATATTATGACAGAATCATAATTATAAGTGGCAAAATGGAAAGTGAAATTAGTTAATTAAATTTAGTTATTGAAAACAATATATTAACATCAAGTGTCATCCACAACAAATTTTAAAAAAATGTATTTGAACTTGAGTGAATAAACAAAAGTGTCTTATTAACGACTGAAAATTTGAACTAATAAATATTTATATATATATATATATATATATATATATATATATATATATATATATATGCTATATATATATATATATATATATATATATATATATATATATATGTATATATATATATGCTAATAAGTATTCCTTCCGCATGGAAAAATATGATGAATAATTATTATCTGGAGTACATCCATTCATTCTGCAGTGCATAAAATCGCAGTTCCGACGATTCGCTATAATCCCATCTAGCATTGACGAGGTGAACCCAACAAGAGTTGAAGAGCGAGTGAGTCATTGAGCGAGTCAGTTGAAGAGCTAGTGAGATTCTAGGAGAAACGTCGGAGCTGCGATTTTATGCACTGCAGAATGAACGGATGTATTCCAGATAATAACTATTTATTATATATATATATATATATATATATATGAACAAATATGAGAAAAACCAATACAAGAATAATTTATTCGTGTATTTGTATTTCTCCTATTTCTTCATTATTACACAATAATACATATTTTGTAAATTAACTGCTACAAATATTGCATAGGACTATAAAAATATAAATTGAAGCAGTACAACTAATTTGCAATATGTTATAAATTTCTTATGCAGGACTATTGTTCTGACCAGAATCTTCGATTTTATATTTGGTTTAAGGATTACCTAGAGAATATTGACTAACCTATAATCAGTAGTGGTAGGTTTTCTAAAACAATATATTGTGGAATATAAACACTTTATTTTTCTACAAATTTTATGTAAAACCTAAGCAAGATAAAAATTTGTGTATTTCACTAAATATATAATTTATATAGAATATTTATAATGAATTTAATAAATAATGTTATTTTATTTTTAAAAATAATGGTTTCTAAAATTAAAGTTGTATGAACAAGAAAAGCCATAGATGGATTCGTATTGTAGATCCCACTATTGTCAAGAACAGTTTTTCCACAAACAAGAATAACAATTCCTATTATAACGGAAAACATCTTGTACATAACAGTAATATTTATTTATTACCTTTATAAATTTTATAAAATCAGCGCTCTCATTTACTGCAATAGCCATGATAATCATGTATGTTTAGTTTACATTGTTTTTATAATCAACATTTCGGATGAAGTAACATATGACTATTTTGAAGTCATACATTTAAAACATTAGAAATAATAAAGTAAATTATACAACCTATTTAAGTTCAGTTTTTTGTCTTTCCTAATGTTACAATAAACTCCCCTGTTGACGCGTGACTCCATTTTCAAAACTCAAATTGTATTCCTAGTACTTAAAACAGTACGATTAAAGTGTTGAAAATGGAGCAACTCCGAAACTGGTCAACAAAGGAAAATATTGTAAAGTTAGGAAAAGCGGAAAACTGTACTCAAGTATATAAAAATATTCCTAAAAGAAATGAAGATGGGTATATTAAAAATTTTAAAATATACAACAAAGATATGCAGTAGCCAATTTTGTAATCTAACAAAAGTAAGAAAACAAAATGTCAGATAAATTGTCAGACATTTAGACAAAATATCAAAAATTATTTTCTGACAGTTTATATGTTTTTATATGTGTGAAACTGACTATTAGATGTGTTTATGTTACATATTTATTTTTATGTTTCTAATCTTTTAATAATGTATTGAAAATAGTATTACGTTTATAAGAAGATTGATTCTAAAAGGAATGCATAGTAACTAAATACTTGGTTCGGTCTTGTACAGTTCCTAAGAGGCCTACATTTATTTACTACATTCTAAAATATAATAATAAGATTTTATGCCAGTTTCTGAAGATCCTTTTAAGAAAATTGTACACAATCTTGAAATGTAAAGTATTTATAAAAATATCATATTTGATTGCAAAGCAATCATCTTCAGAGGAAATTTGCAAGACTAACAGGACCTGCTAGTTTGTCTTGTAGTAATTTCCTCTGATGAAGAAGATTTCTTTGCAATCGAAATGTACATCAAGATAAAAAATTATCATAAATAAAACGTTTTTGTTGTTTAAGAGGTTTTATTTATTAAACTCTTTCTATTAGCTCACATTCTCCTGATATATGTCTTGTGCAAATTTTGGTAACTGTTTACTATAGCCGTTAGCGATTTCGGCCAAGAGGATTTACCGGTCGATGCAAAAACGCATAAATAATTCCAACAATATATATAAACACTTTCGCAAACGTCACAAATAATGACACTTTTAAATAAAAGGTATTTCATGCCCACCCCTCCATGGTCACCTAAAACATTACAGAATCAATATTTTACGTCGAGTCTAGCATAATGCCTCGAAAAGTAATTACATTTTATTTTATTACCACGGAAGTCTATTTCTTTATCACATTTTAGTTTTTACTACGTTTTTTGGCGCGCAAATCTACGTATCTAAAAGAATCTAGGCAAAGCATTGATTGTGTAAGGTATTAGGTAGGGGTTGAAGGTGGAATATTTGTTTCCAAAATTGTAATTATCTGGGACGTCAGTGAAAGTGTTATTAATTTTGTTGGTATTTCTATGAGTTTTTGTTTTGGCCGGTAAAACTTTTCAGCCGAAATCGCTTACGTGGCAAAAGTAGACAATTACGCAAATTTTCAATCGTTAATGAAATACGTTTTTAATCATCCAAACGAGTTAAAATAATTTTTTTTTAAATATATGGTGGATGACAATTGATGCTAATAAAGTTTATCCAAATATTTGTTCAATAATTAGGCTATAAAAATATGAGGTTCTTATCCGGATCCGAACTGAGCGTCTTCTTATAATGGAACCCTAGCGGACTTTGGAACTGTACCAATATTCCAATACCTAGAAATCGTTTTTTCTCATAGATGTATATGAATTGTACTACCTTTAACTGTTACCATGGTTATCACACAATATCATAATGAACTCAGTAGGAAATTACTTAATTTTTTTTTT
>JBAIZL010000004.1:161849731-161852231 GCA_036971475.1 Prosapia bicincta
CTATTTCAAATATTTTAACATAATTTGAGATTAATTATGTATGCATCGTTATTACTTTACAACTGTATAATAAGATTTATAATTTTAATAAAGACATAAAAAATCTGTCTACCAGTTTAAACATTGAACGTAAATAGGAAGGCGTTACACTCGTAAAGCACTGCCACAGTACACAAGCACTCTAGTGGAAGCAGGCGGTAAGACTGACCGGATGTGCGGCCGTACGTAACGCCAGGTAGCGCTGGTGGGCCTGCGCAGTAAACACTCCCCTCACCTGCGATCTTTAGGTTAAGCAAGCAATACTCTGGTTAACATGCTCTGCAATAAATATTAAATACAAATGCTTTTCGTGCATTTGAAAATTGTTCTTCGATCAAAGCATTGCTGGAAGCTTGTTTTGCTTGATAAATATTTAATGTTTAAAACACAAATACCAATATTAAATTACATTATATTTGTTAAATATATTTCGGACACGGAATTGAAGAATCCTAGAAGGAACTAGTATTATAAGTAACTGATTGAGTTTTTAATTCTCAAACCTCTATTTCTTTCTAACACTGATACAAAAATTATAAAATACTTGCAAATATCAATGTTAAATTACATTATATTTGTGAAATATAATTCAGACACGGAATTAAAGAGTCCTAGAAGGAACTAGTATTATAAGTAACTCAAGAGAGGTTTTAATTCTCAAACTTTTATTTATTTCTAACACTGATACAAAGTAAAATTATAAAACAACTGCAATCAACAATATTAAATTACATTATATTTGTTAAATATATTTCGGACACGGAATTGAAGAATCCTAGAAGGAACTAGTATTATAAGTAACTGATTGAGTTTTTAATTCTCAAACTTCTATTTCTTTCTAACACTGTTACAAAAATTATAAAATACTTGCAAATATCAATGTTAAATTACATTATATTTGTGAAATATAATTCAGACACGGAATTAAAGAATCCTAGAAGGAACTAGTATTATAAGTAACTGATTGAGTTTTATTAATTCTCAAACTTCTATTTCTTTCTAACACTGATACAAAAATTATAAAATACTTGCAAATATCAATGTTAAATTACATTATATTTGTGAAATATAATTCAGACACGGAATTAAAGAATCCTAGAAGGAACTAGTATTATAAGTAACTCAAGAGAGGTTTTAATTCTCAAACTTTATTTATTTCTAACACTGATACAAAGTAAAAATTATAAAACAACTGCAATCAACAATATTAAATTACATTATATTTGTTAAATATATTTCGGACACGGAATTGAAGAATCCTAGAAGGAACTAGTATTATAAGTAACTGATTGAGTTTTTAATTCTCAAACTTCTATTTCTTTCTAACACTGATACAAAGTAAAAATTATAAAACAACTGCAATCAACAATATTAAATTACATTATATTTGTTAAATATAATCAGACACGGAATTAATAATTAATTCCGTGTCTGAATTATATTAGTCAATAATAAATATAATTAACGTCAATGTTAAATATATATTTCGGACGCCGAATGAAAGAACCCTAGGATATGTAGTATCAAGTGAGCCCCATTTAGACTAATAATTCTCAAACTAAAACAAAGCGAAAACGGGTAGAAAAGAAAGTCACTTTTCATTTTTCAATTTCTTCTATTAGTTTATACTCTCCCTATATAAATATTGTTCAAAAATTCAGTAGTTAATAAAATCATTTGTATTTATAATTTTTTTTTAAACTTTTAGTGGATGACAATTAATGTTGAAACATTTTTTTTTCAGAATCAATTCAATAATTGAATTTATTAATAAAATAATTTTAGTTTTATATGCGAGGAAAACTTTTGACAACGGGGGCAAAGTAAGCTAAGTAAGACTGGACGTCTGTCGGGTCAGCTATTATGTTCATAAATACTAAGTTAAGTTTAGCTAAAGTTAACACGACTTCAACTGACTCTTAGGCGGTAAGACGTCTGCCGAGTCAGCTAGTATAGTATAAAAATTAAACATAAGTAAACAGATTTAATTTCTTCCACATTCATTTTCTACAGATATCAAACATGATAATTTTATCAATAATATATATATATATATATATATATATATATATATATATATATATATATATGAATTTTTGCACTAGATAGGAGTTTGAACCTACCTAGTGGCAATAACCCTAAGTTGCCATCTCTTGGACATAAAGAGAAATAAATTACATCTCTTTATTTCCAAGCGATGGGAGTTTTGGACTATAACCAATAGGTACGTCTATCGGTCTCCAATCTAGTCCAAATATTCCTAACAAGCTTTAAGGAGCTAATAGCAAATATATATATATATATATATATATATGTGTGTGTGTGTGTGTGTGTGTGAATCAGTAAAATCATATAGATATGTTCACTTATACTGCAAATAGAGTATTATTCATTTGTTATTATTTATTTAATAATAATATGTAATGATAACGTAGCTAAATATTACGTTGAGTTGATAAAA